>JAVSBS010028348.1:0-41008 GCA_033124195.1 Coracias cyanogaster | reverse complement strand
CTATGGTCTAGTGGCTAGAGAGATGTTAGGATGAAGGTTGGACTTGATGATCCTGGTGGTCCTTTCCAACCATAATTGTTCTATGATCTCCAAGGCAGTAGGATGTTGCAAGGCTGCCTATGCCTTGGGTTTGACAGCTGACCTGCCCCTGCCTTCCCAGGACAATGAAACAAGGCCTCATGGTGCTGAGACCCCCGTGTTGGTGTGGTGGGGAGAGCTGTGGAGTGGGTGCTGCTCTGTCTTCTTGCTGCAGAAGACCCATGGAGAGGAAAGAGCAGGCAAAAGGACTAATCAAAGTAGAGCAGTAAAATGAAACCATTATTTCAGAAAAGAAGAAAAAGTAAGCCTTATAGCATTTCCAGTCCCCAAAGCTTAATATTTCTATGGAAACCAATGCAGCAGGAGGCTTGCTGTCAGCCTCTGATCTAGTGGGGTTGACTAGATTTTAAAAATGCTTGTCCTTCCCCATATCTTCCATCCTGGATCACCTGAAGACAGGTTTCTGTGTATCACAAATGGAAGGTTAAAACCTGCATTCCTGGTTTCTGACTCTCCATTAAATGCTGAGCAGTCTCTGGAGGGTTGGCATCCATCTTTCATCTGCAGTTTTTTACTTGTTAAGGTACATTTCATTCACTCTGTGACACTTATTGATAATGCCTTGTCCTATAAATGCCAGTCTTGTGACACTGTGCTCCTTAAAGCATGGCTGTGACTTTGTATCAGGCCATGGACCATTCCATTCAGTGGTGTGGTACATCTCAGTGCCCAGTAAAGTTATTGTAGGGACGCTGTTCGACTTGAATGAAGTTAAGACTTGGACTCTTTACACTTGCTTTAGTCTTTTATTCAAAGGAGATCCGTAATGTCTTTATGGATATAACAATGGACATAATCTGGGCTATTTAGGTAATAGTCCGCTTGATTTTTGTGTAGCCAGAGGACTACTGATTATATATATGCAGCTATTTACCACAGTTGTGTGAAAACACCCAACCAAACAAAACCAAGAAAAAAAAAATCCAACCCTCTCCCCACGTTTTCACTGATTTCCCCCCATTTTTGTTTTTAGTAGTATCTCCTAGAAGTGACTCCAGGACAACTCGTTTGAAAGTCCACTGTTTTATACCAGAGCAGCATTGTCTGATGCTAGCAGAGTATTAGTAATAAAACATAACTCATTTTGGTTGATGCAGAATCTTTTTCAGCTCCTAACAAAGGTGTTAAGAAAATCTTATTTTAATGTACAATCTTATTTTAATGTACAATCTTAAAGCCCTTTTGTGCTGTACAGTATTCTTTTGTCTTCCTGGTTTCCTTTTCTTATCTCACTTACTGGGGTTTGCAGTCTCATATTTATATATTTCCCAGCAGCTGAATATAACTTTGATCTATGCTTTGGATCTGCAGAGCTTTTAATCCCTTTCCACTGAGTTAAAAGCTTGTTTGCTGTTGAATGTGATACGTAGTTATAGGTTATATGATCTTCACCAGCGGCTTGTGCATCGCACAAAGATGGCATATTGTGACAAACTCTGATAAAATGTCCCCTTGTTCCTTTTCCTGATTGCAGCTCAAACCCAGCATGAGAGTGAGTCAGTTGTTCAGTCCTGTGCAGACTGCTGATAAATCTGTCCTTTGCTGTTAGTTATACCTTTATTTCGATTATTAATTCATTTCTTTGTGATGTTTAATTTTGAGGCTACAAACCAGTTGAGTATTTCAGCCAGTGCAGCAGGCTTTCTGTCTTCCAGTTCTGATAACATTCGTGATGTCTTCCCTTTTCATCCTCTTAACTGCTTGTTACACCTCTTAAAAGATGGGGATCAGTTTTTAAAGCCTGGACATTTATTCCTCTTTGATGTCTTAAAGCGCAATAATGTATGCCTTGTTTCTTGAGATCTTCTCTTCTGGAGTGGCTGCAAGTTCCACCTCAGGAAAAATAATTTCTGCATCTTAGTCCTCCAGGCCACGCTGATGTAGCTGCACATGTGTGACTGTATTCAGCCACCTTCTGAAAGTTGTTCTTTTGGAGGTTTTGGTGTAGCTATTTGCTTTCTGGATTCTGAGCCGTTTATTTGGAAGTCTCCCATGCTTGTCTCCTGGCCTCTTGTAAAAATAGGGTCCTCTTTTTATGAGTTCACTTAAGACTGTATTGTTTGAGGTGTAAGCTTTAAGATAACAGAAGAAAGATGGGTGGTTTTGCAACTTAAAGCACTGGATTGGGATGCAGATTTGGTGCACTTTCTCACTGTGACATGACTTTCTGATGTAAATTATGTGATCTGTTGTTCGCCTTTTATACAGCTGGGCTAATATATTTCCTGTGTCTTCTCCAAATTTCTTGTTGTTCATTGCGTCATTTGTACCACCCTCATATGGAGCTCAACAGAGTTAGACCCTTACCTCAAATGGGGCATCTAACCATTGCTATACCAGGGGGAGCAAACAGCACAGGTTTTGGGTTATAATGAGCTAACAAGGAAGGAGCAGCCTGAATAGTAACTCCAGACATTTCTAATTCCCAGTTTTGGAGCTGCTTCAAATCCTGTTTCAACTTTACTGAGATAAAAGCACTTTATGTGTTGGGGTGCTTCTTTCTGTATTGTATATACTTCTTAGGACTGCAGGATGACGAAGTATGGACAGTCTCCAGCCAACTGTCAAAAATAGAAACTTGTTCAATAATAATTATTCCCTCAAATGAGAAGAAAAGAAGCAAAGTAAGATTAAGAGCAGTGTTTTCCTCTTCACAGCCAGAGTCAAGTGCAGAAAGATCATGATGCTGTCATCATCTTGCAACCTGTAGCTGAAAGATGCTACAGCTTACCTCCGTATCTTCCAGAGAGTGGGGACAGCATTTGTTGTTATTTCCACTCATCCCATCTGCATTGCTCAATTGCGTATCATTACATATGTGTATTTAAAATGCTGTTTGTCTGGCAGCCTGGTGCAGTTTCAGCTGAAGTGAAGAATCACAGCTGTGAAGCGGACAGGTCCTCGTTGTCATGTTGCTCCCAATGTCACCGCAAAGCAGCGGTGTCTTTGCTGTAATTGCTAGACACTTTTCCTCTTTCCAATTAAATTCTCACCTGATCCCTTGATTGCTTTATTTCTGACGCTGATAATTTGGTAACTCCTAACAAGCCCTGACTGAAAAGCCATCAAAGTCAGTCTTGGGTGTGAGCCCAATGTTTCTTAACCACCTTGGGCTTTTATTTCCATTTGCGTAGTGGAATTTGTAGGGAGGATCTATTTGTCGGCATATCTCTGAATTGTTAGGAGGGTGACAAGACCGAAGTAACTCTTCCTAGGCAATTATGTATGAAAGGTTGTCAGTGTGAGTAGTATGGGAAGTTAAAAGCCCTAATTTTCATTTGGAATTGAAACCCTAATGACTTTCCACTCCCACAGCTCATAAAGACCTGTTTCAACCTCAAGTTGACCAAGAAAAAGGGGAGGAGATCTTTTATTGCAGACTTTTTTGTGCAATATTTTTATGAAAAAGCAGATTTATGAGTCACTGTTCCTTTTATAAAAGATAATTACTGGAGTATGAACCTCACAAAAGTGACATTTTATGACTTCACCGCTAGCCACACAGTGTGAGCTTTTGTTTTCTCTCTTTTCAATTAGTTAAGTTAAACAACATCTTGGTTCGAAGGACTAATTGTAGTCCTGTTTGTTGTTTGTCTTATACACTAAATGTTGTCATATGTAAAGCTACGCAGCAGGAAGGGGGAGAGAAGGATCACCCCAAATGAATGCTATTTAATTATGTTAAATTATGGGTGTAGATCCTGTGGGTTAAGTGGATTGTTGTATTTAGTCTCATCCATCAGTTGGATGGTAGTAAGGAAGAGAAACTGGATCACACTTTTGTTAACCCTAGGAGCACAATTTAGTTTCTCTGAAAATTTGTGTTCTTTAAAAACACATTCTTGTAAACAGCAGTGTTGTTTAATTGGCGCTGAAATGTAAAGCTCTGTGTTTATCCACTTCTGTGTGTATTGTTTTTTTTCTGTAAGTAAAAGGACCATTTGCTAATACAAATAGCATCTGGTGTCTAATGCAAGTGAGAGCTGAGGGTAGGTGTGTATGTAGAGGAGGCATGTGCAAGTCACTGTCCTGCTTTGGCTCTGCAGCAGCAGGTCGAGAGTTTGCACAAAGGCAAGTGATCTGGAGCATCTCCATTTTGGAGATCCACCTGGGATACCTGAAGGGCATCGTCTGTTCAAAGGACAGGTGCTCAGCATTTTCAGAGTACTAAGTATTCTGAATGTGATTCAGGCTTTGCTCTTGGAAGTATCAGAGGTGACTAGCTAATTTTCTTGGTCATGGGGCTGTGTACTTGAGAAAGTGTCGCTGCAGAGCTGTAAATGCCCTCTGTCTGTGACAGCACAGGTCCAGCAAGCTTTCTGACCTCACATCTGTGGAGACAAGTCTGCTCTGAGTCCTGCAAGATGAGAAATGGATCATGTAAACAGCAGCTGATGCAGTTGTTGGATCAGCCTCTATTTTTCCTTTCAGCCCATGACAGCATCGTGGCCAGGCTGGACAGGGAAGGTTTCTGATGGAAAATCTGCAGTCCTGTCTTTTGTTCTGCCTTACTGAGATAAAAATCAGAGGGCTGTCCTTTAATTTTTTTTTTTTTTTGTGGTTCAAAGTGAAGCAAATAAATATTTGGGGGGAAGGCTTGGAACTAGCCCTGTAAAAGGAATGTTATCTAAAGGGTAAAACTCACTGACTGTGTTATGTTTAAGGATGGTGATATTTGAATTTGACCTTTTCTTTTCAAATGAGAGATTTCATATCTGAGTTTAAACCAAAATGATATCAAACACAAAGGGACAGGGTTGTTCTGTCAAAAACAACATATGTAGAACTGGAGGGAAGGGCTGGGAAGCATGGAGTGTGTGGCCTGGCATGAGGGGGCATGGAGTTGCTGACATCCTGGACCTGCTGCAGGAGTATAGATAGCAAGAGAGCAGTTGCAGGGAGAACTTCCGTCAAGCTCAGATGAAGGTCTCATGCAGCCCTTGCTCTGAGCTGGGGGGGTGGGGAAGATGTCCTCATGGTGGCTGAGGAGTGGGTAGCAAGAGTTGTCTGCCTGCCTCAGGATAGAATTGGAGACCACTGCAAAGAGGGGCAGCAGCAGCCCAAAGGAGGAGATGGAGTAAATGAGTCCAAAGCTGTGGTTTGGGTGCTAGCTGTTATTTTTAGCAGCCAATTTCATTGAACTGGATTGAACTCCTTCCAGCACAGCATTGATGATGGTGCCTGGAGCTATAAAGATTGTATTTTGATCAGCAAGTCAAAAGCAAGTCTACCACTAGTTATGAATACATTTTCAGAATTGCAAGCAAAGAAGATCCCAGAATAATAATGGCTAGAAAAAGTTGCCTGAAGGAACCAGTTTCCTTGATAAATGTTGGAGGAGGTCTAGACCTGCACTTTGCACTCCTTCCCATCTCAGCTTTTTAAAAGTGTGCAAACAGATCTAGAACGTGAGTTTTGAACCTCTTGAAACCCTGAGTAGACATAACGCAAGATGGCAGGAAAACCAATAATGACTGAGTTTTGAAATTACAGATGGTTTGGTTGTAGATGTGGGAGATAAATGAGGAAGAAAAATGTGTGTGTGTCCTTTGCTGTATAGCGTTGACCCAGTTGGTTATTCAATGATGAAGTCTGATCTGTATTTTTCAAATGACAGATCTGGGTTCTGAAGTGCTTATGATTAGATTAAGACAGTGTAGTAAGCCTTAATGGTGCATGAAAAGCTACTGCTGGATTTGCAGTAATACGTACTTTTCTGCCTTAGAACAGCATGGATAATACTTTATGGTTGTGTAACTCCTTCCAGACAAGGAGTCTAGGAGTGCTTTGTAAACGCTAATGAGTTTGGCCTCATAGCATATTTATAAGCCTGAGAAGTAGCATTATTCCCCTTTTTTATGGTTTGGATGTTGACTAGCCTAAGTGTGCGAAGAGCAGGCAACAGAGCTTTCATCTTCCCACCCTCCGTCCTGGGTCTTAGCTGCAGGACTCGGTAGGCTTTCCAAGTGTGTCTGAGGCATGCTTAGAAATTTACTGCAGATTCAGTCCAGCAAAAGGGTTTTTTTCACAAACCTCTGGGTATCCTTTGTAAAACGAAAAGCATTGTAATTATTCGACGGTAATTTCTTGCTGGCCTTTTCATTCTACAGCAACAGAGATTGAAGCTAATCCTCTACTGGAATGAAATCAGTGTGGGCATTATGAATATCGTTTCCTTGCCCAGAACAAAGAAGCTAAGCTAATGTGAATGAGAACTCCTGTTATCTTTACATGGGAGTTGCAGGTGGGTAAGGAATGTGAGGTCAGCTAGGATTGGGAGCAGATAATTGCCTGTGTCAAAGGGCAGTGAGAGTGATGCCTTGAAAAATGCCTGGAAAAGTAGGTGGGATCAGGCACTGTGATGGGCACACAGAGATTTTTCTCTAGCAGCTTCTTCAGATGTTCAGATATCAGAATGTCTTTCATTATTTGTCCAGATTTATGTAGTGCGATGTTCTGCAACATGAGCATTGTGTGGATTGTAGACAAAGTTTATAAATGTTTGTGTGTGTATTAAGTGTTTGGTGGCAACTGCCAGAAAGAAAGCCCTGTTTAGCTGTAGGATAAGCATATTCAAGCAGACGTTTCACTTGCTGCTTTCACATTCCCAATCTGAAAAGCTGCTTCCAGATCTCAGTGCTTTTTTTTTGGACGGGGGACCAGTGAGGATCCCAAAAAGAGTCTGTAAAGTTCTAGATGTGGAAGTGGTGAGCTTCATAATGTGGCCGTACACCTGCCAGCAGAGTTGGTTGTTACAATGAGCAGCATTTGTGGTCTCGGGTCACAGAACCATAGAATAGTTGGGATTAGAAGGGACTTTTAAAGATCCTCTAGTCCAACCCCCCTGCAATGAACAGAGATCTCTTCAACTAATCAGGTTGCCCTGTCAGAGCCCTGTCCACCTGACCTTGAATGTTTCCAGGAGTGGGGCATCTACCACCTCTCTGGGCAACCTATGACAGCGTTTCACCATCCTTATTGTAAAAAATGCCTTTGTTATATCTAGTCTAAATCTACCCTCTTTTAGTTTAAAATCATTACCCCGTGTTCTCTTACAACATGCCCTACTAAAAAGTCTGTCCTCATCTTTCTTATAAGCCCTGGTGAAATATTGAGAGGCCACAATAAGGTGTTTCTAGAGCCTTCTCCAGGCTGAACAACCCCAACTCTCTCAGCCTGTCTTCATAGGAGAGATGTTCCAGCCGTCTGATCACTTTTGTGGTCCTCCTCTGACCCACTTCAACAGGTCCGTGTCTTTCCTGTGCTGAGAACTCCAGAGCTGGACACAGTACTCCATGTAGGGTCTCACCAGACTGGAGTAGAGGGTCAGAATTACCTTCCTTGACCAGGTGACCTCACTTCCTTTGATGCATCCCCCAATGATGTTGGCTTTCTGGGCTGTGAGTGTACATTGCCAGCTCATGTCCAGCTTTTCAGCCATGAGTATTACCTTTTGGTCCAAGGTGATCAAGCCAGGAGACTAAGGGGCTCCTGAAGCTGTTTTTCGAGCTCCTTATTTGGGTGGGATGGAGACTGTAGTGAAAGTTTAGTGGGAGTATTGGAAACAGGAGAACTTACCTGTATTTTCTACAGTAACTTTATTAGAGAAGACTTGGGGAGTTTCCTAGGAAGATTTAAATATGGTTGATTATTATTTTGTTGGCACAATGGAAACTGCAATAATAAGCTAGCTGGCACTTGAAAAAAGGTACAGATTTTTTTTTTTTCACAGGCAACTGTTTTGTTTACTCTCTGTCTTTTCACATGTAGATCAGACTTCTCTCAGATTTTGAGATGTTACTGCACTGAAGGAGGCATTTTACATCCATTTAGCTGAGTCATACCAAGGGTGAATTTGGCTCATGGTCTTCCACTACGTGGGGTATGACCATGTGAACACTGGTTCATATGGGTTGTTTGATTTCTAGCAAATTGATGCTAAACATATGAATGGCAGATGGGGTCATAAGCAGAAGAAAGGAAAGGTTTGAAATGTGTGGTAGTGTAGATTACCTGAATGATTTCTGGAAGACAGCCTCTGGTGTTTCCTTCTACCATAACATCCACAAATCCAGAGGTATGAGAGCTGTACTAGACCGGTGTGTTCTGGCACTGAAACCGTTCAGTGTATTGCTGCACTTTAGATGTGTGTCTCACTGCATTAAATGGCATTAAAGCAGTTGACTGCTCCCTATTGCTGGCCCGTGTTTTCAGCCTGATTCTGGTATATTAAATGCTCTATTGGCATGTGACCTTTTTCCTTACCTGGCTACTTCTGGAATGCAGCTAAGGCCTAGCTCTTCAGCACAGAACAAAAGCTTTTCTGAAATGCTGTTTGCTCATGGCTACGAATAACAAACTTCAGGTGATTAGCCAGAGGTTTTGGCAAGTCATGCAGATACACGGAGTATTTCAGTATGTGACGTGGCATCCTTTCAGAGCTGGGAGCTGGAGCATCCTATAGAGAGGCTCTTAGTTGATGGTGCTGTGCTTAATCTTTCTAATACAGCCCATAACATGTAGTGAAAGATCTAGATAATGCAAGAAAACAGTTATTTATCTGGGATTAGCCTACATAAAACATTTACATTGAGCAGAAACTAGGCCAGAATAACATTCTTTTGTAAATGATGATGATGAATTGTGACCTGATCCAAAGTCTTCTGAAATCATAAGAGCCTTTGTAGTTCCTTCAGTGAATGGACTTTGGACTTTGAACCCCTGGACTTTGGCTTAGTACTAGTCTATGTCTGTCAGTGTTCTACTTGCAAAGAGGAAAAATCTTAGTTTGAAAAAAAAAAAAAACACCAAACAAAAAACCACCAAATCAACTTCAGCCACCCAAGCGAGCATACCAAATAAACAGAGTGCAATTAATATCACATTTGTGACAAACTCTTGGGTTGGCTAGGTATCAATGCCTCCTTATGAAGAATAGCCTGCCTGCTTTTCCAAATCCCTGCTCTGCTAGCAGTGCACAAGGCATTTTCTTGATGATTTATTATGGTAGGAGCTACAGAGTAATCCTTGGTAAATAGATTTATACATGTGACACTCTACTGAATGGGAGATTTATACTTGGCTATTCCATTGCTGCTTATTACCATATGATGTTTCATTGAATGCAATTATATGTCTGCCTCTACTCTTTAAAGTCTAGAAAGGTTTCACAATATCATTATCTTCTTCTGCTCAGCAGAGCCTCACAAAGAGGCACTTTCCAATGTGATGGATGGGGTTTGCGGGTGGCTTTGTCCCTGGTAGGCCTGGTTGTGTGAAGGAAGCTGGATTTTGGCTGTTAGCAAGATGTGTAGTACTGTTTGAAAGTGTTTTAGAAGTTGAGCTTAACTTTGCCAGCCACCTGAGCTCTCATAGAGTTTTGCTTTGCAGAACGGACCTGGTCTTACAGGCTGTTAGTTGCGAAGATCCTCGTAACTCCTACAGGTCTTAGAAATCCTGTTGGTCTTTCCTCTTGATGAATTTAGTGTCACGTATTCATTACCCAAGATGAAGATCAGAATAGAGCATTTTCTCTGGTGTTAGGAGAATGATTTAGATTTTTATTAGCTGATATTTTTCACCTAGTTTCTTTGGTGTAGATTCGACTATTTACTGCTGCTGCTACATTTTTAATCAGAAAACATTATCATTAAGATAGTTTCTTTTCCCCTTTGGAAAACAACATGGTGTAAAATCTTTTCAAAACAGTGGCTTAAAGCAGTGGGAACTGCTAGGTATTTTACTTAAAATTGATATTTTTGGGGACACCCTGGCTGCACTGAGGTCTGCACTGAGCTAGGATTTCACTTCCTATCTTCCGCTTGCCTGTAACTTTTCATTCCTGGCCAGTGCATATTACATCTTTAACAATTTCATTTTGATGTGGCTTTTCAAAACCGTGACCCTTTTTGACCACAGTCAAGCCCTGTGTTGCTGCACCCTTATGCTCTGAGACCTCATTCATAAACATCTCTTCAAACACGGCTCTTTATCCTGTGTCCAGGGATGCGAGAGAATCCCAAACAATAGTGAGGCTGAGACAAAAGCAGCTATTGTGGAGGGGTTGCTGGGGTGGGAGCGTGGAGGGGCCTGGGAGCCTCAGCAGGCTGGGACCATTGTGCCCGTAATTGGATTTCTGCTGGTGGTGGCCAGCCGTTGGGAGGAGGAGTGGGACCTGCCAGTGCAGGCAAGTCCACTGCAATAAACCTAGCAGTGATTGGAGGAGGCAGATGACCTTTAAAGCCCATGTTGTTGAGTGAGACCTAATACCGTACAAATGCACCAGGTTGCAACTTTATTAGTGATTAGACACAGAGATAAGCCTCAGCACATTGCCTAATCTGCAGAGCCTAATTCCAGGCATTGAAGCCAGGGATGCTGATGCAGAGTGGGCGCCTGTTCTGTCTGAGTGAGCTAGAGCATCTGCAGATGGTATCATAGGGAGTTTCTGGATAACCTGGGTCTAGGACAGGTTCTGATCAGCCTCTGCTGCAGGGGTGCTGGGACAGGGAAGCAGGCAGTGAAAGTATGGAACTGGGGAGAGAGTCATACAGTTGTTGACTTCCAACAGAGCTTTACCCCTGTGATGGCTGATCAGAAGAGTATTTGCAGTGAGCAAGGATTGGTCCTTCCTGACAAAAATAATGTGAAGGCTACAGCCTGAAGCAGCTTGTCAAGTGGAGCGTTTAACAGGGAAATAAACTTTTCCTTATTCCCATTTTTCCATCTAAGGATGTTCCTGTGTGCTCTGGAGCTGTTGTGCATTCTTCTCCTGTTCTTTTGGACAGAGTTCCCTTACCTGCAGCCCCGGGTTAAGGCTTAGATGGGTTTGGCCCATGGTTGATCCATGCTGTGTGTTTTAGGCTGTGGCTGAATCCTACTAAAGTATCTGCATGAATGGCGGTGGAAAATGTTAGAGGTTACAAGTAAAGATGAATCACCGTAGGCCAAGGGTTAAGACCGCATAGCAAGTATGATGCTGTGGTATGCTCTGTTGCTGGATATCCTCCAAGGATTGCTCTTTGAGGAGCTTTAGCCTCACGGCATGCAGCAGAAACCTGCTGCTTGGTGCCATCCTTTAAACATGATGTGGGAGCCTCCAGTTGGATCATATACAGATCTTGGTCTGTGTTAGAAATACATGCATTGAAATGTCTGGCAGATTCATTCTGCAAATCCAGACAAGCCTATGCAACCCTAACTTTTAAATCCATGGCTTGGAAATCTGTCTCCAACAGCCACTACAAACTTCCTTACACTGGACTCTCTTGAGTGGCATCTGCCTTGTCTTCAGACCCACCTAGACAACTATACAAGTATGATCTAAGAAATCAGCTTGCTAATAGATATACCCTCTTAACTTTGTTGATCAGAGGAGGTCTTTTTGACCTTTATTTTGGCAAACTAGTATTAAGCTAATCCTATCTGATTGCTGTAGTGACAGGGTGACCTATTTATTTATTTTTTTAATCTTGTAAAATGATGTTGTTAAAGTTACTGCATCTCACTGCCTTTGCCCTTTGCCTCCAGGCAAAACCCATTTGGGATTCCTGCTTCTCTAGTTTTCTCTTAGCCCTTCATAACTGTGTTTTGACTTGTATTTTGGTACAGCTGGCTCTGTATTTGGAGGTGAAGAGGGGTGAGAAGCTGCATTTGCTGTAAGAGAAGAAGTATCACTGGGATAATATTTACCACCATGGGGTGGCAGGTCGCAGAAATTTCCTAGGAGAAACCAAAACCTTGTCCTTGCAATATTAAATTCTTTAGTTTGTTAAGAGGTAACGTGGAGATGTTAAGTTCTCCAATGATCCGTTCAGAACTGGAGAGTGACTTAGCCAAGGCTGAGCTGTAGGTGAGATCTCAGTAGGTCCCAAGTCAGGGCCACCATCCCTGGAAGAGCACCTTTTTGGACTACTGTATGAGCTTCCCTGCAGCTTTGCATTTTGTCACCCAGCCAGGTCTTGTTGTCTGTCTTTTGCCTCCACAGTTTTGGAGAGGAGCCACTCACTTCCCTTTCTGTTCACAGAAGCTCTGCATTAAATAGTCCTCTCCTCTAGTTAAAAAGGTTTGAAACTGAAGAGAAAGTTTCTGTTGTTTTGAGCAAATCTGGGACTGAGCCTGATTTTGTGAAGTCAAAATCTGTGACCAGCAAACAATGATACAAACTGGTGCCGGGTGGCATGTCCAGGGCCATTTGGGCATCTTCCCTGCAGGTGTAAAATGAGTCTTATTCTACCAATCTTGTATTTTGTGCATCGCCTTCCCTCAGGGTAGGATTAAAGTTGGTTCTTAGGGTACTTGGAGGAGGCGAAGCAGGAGCTGAAATGGGGAGAGGTGGCTCAGCTCGCACCTCTCTTGCTTCTCTGCAGTGGATAGGAAATGTGAATTTTTCCTGGACTGATGCAAATTCTGGTTTGGCACATCTGCTGGTTTTGTTTTCTGCTTGCACCTGACGCAGTCAGACCATGCTTTGCTCCAGAGCAATGTTACTGCTGCAGCAGACATCTCCTATGCCATACACTTCTACTGGAGCTAATTGGGGTAGGGGTGAACCTAAAGCCTTAAGAGAAGCTTAAAGCCTTCTGCAGCAGAAGAGGGAAAGTCGTCGCTCTGTTGTCTTGGAAGGTGGTAGTGTGACTTCCCCCCACCCACCTCCTTGGCAGTAAGGACAGCACAAGCCATAGATACTTGGAATAATTTGTATTTGCATTGTGAGAGAGCATACATGTCTCGGGAGGAGGCTTACTGAGCAGCGTACTCTTTACTGCCTGCTGGCATCTCCTTCCTCTGAGCCAGCAGCGTTGCCTTCCTCTGCTGTGCAGCCCCTTACCCACCCGCGGTGATGGGGCTCCTGGGGCGCGCCGTGGGGCTGGGGGAATACTTTGTTCACTAATCTCCAGACAGCATGGCCTTAGTTAAATAAATCCGTGCCTAGAGGCAGCTTTGTGGGGCTTATTATAATACTAATTCAGTTGAATTTCTAATTGGAGACCAGTGGTTTTGTGTGGGTACTGGAAGCTCGTGTAACTTTCTTAAGGGGGAGGAAATATCCACTGAAAACTGCTTTGGGGACAGAGCCTGAAAAGAGATCAGAATCTAAAAAAAAAAGTCTGTAAAGTAAAACAACTATTTTCAATGTGTTATAAAGATTGTGTATTACTTGAAATCAGCAAGGGTGTGGAATTATTCTTTTAGTTGACTTTTTGTGCAACATCAGCAAGAGAACTGCGTAAACACGTCCATAAATTAAGAGATGTCTCTGCATTAAATACTAGTGAAGACAATTTTCAAGCCCAGGTCCGGTGGTGTATCTTTGGGTTACGTGAAAGGACTGCTTCAGATAATTTGAATTAAGATTAAATAGAGATAGCTTTTGAGACATAGCGAGAGTCAAAAGCAAGCCCTGCCTGACCCCTCAATATCTGTGAAGAGATCCCAGCAATATCCCTCTAATCACTCAGGGTAGAAATGTCCGGAACAATCGGAACTATGATTACAGCCCATACATTTTAATTTTGTAAACTGGAAGAAGTAATCTGTCCACACTCTGCACCGTGTCCTGGCTTACACTGATGTTCTCTACTATTTCTATTGCCCCTTCTGTTTGAAGGGGCTACATTGCAAGGGTTTAGTTCAGGCAGCGTTTGTGCATGTGTTCTTGTGTGGTGTTGCACTCTATCATTGGTCTAATGGACCTCTGGAGGAATGTGATAGAATAGTTAATGCTGGTTGTGCTATTAAATAATAGCTCTTTCAGAAAGGAAGTGAAGAATAATTTATGTCAGGAAAACAGAGCAGCTATACAGACAACAATAAAAATAGGTAAGCTGTGATTTCATTAAAATGGTTGAGCCAACTCCTGTAGCAAAAAGTTGCTTGGGCCCTGTGATGCCTGCTGGTGCCCTCCTGTGTGCCACCAGCAGTGACAGCTCCAGGAGCATGGATGGCTGGCAGTCCCGGAGCCTGGGAGGACATAACGGGGAGTGGGCCAAAGCTGAGCACTGGCAAACAGGCACCCAGCAGCCCAAATGCAGTGTCCTTGCAGATGCACTGTAAAAGTCCTGCGCTATTCAGGATTTGACAAGGGACGGAGTGTTTATCCTCTAAGTACAATTTTGGTGTGAGGGGCACTGCTGGAGCTCATTTATACCAGGAATGGACTACAAACGTGACCTGCCTTTTGATTGTGCCAATACACTTGTTCTTTTCTAAATAGTTTTGTGCATTAGTGTACTTAATTATCTGCTGGACGCTCTCAACTTTTGTTTGGATAGCCTTCCTTTTGTATTTAAATGTAAATAGGCTAGGTCAGGCTATGGGGCTGAACAGGAGACTGTGCTCCTGTGAGCTCCTCAAATAAACAGAGACCTTCTTAAGGGCTACCGGGAGAACTCCCCCACCGCTACTTTTAAAAGTAACCTATAAATCAAAGCTTATCTCTCACTTCCCTCCCTTTGGCATTCCACTTTTGAGGGAGGTTTACTTTTGCAGTGCACAGCTGAAATGTCAGCTTTTGATTACTTCTTGCCTTTAGTCATAGAGATGTATTATTTAAGTGTAAATACATTCGCATGGGAAGTGGTATCCTGGGTCTAAGCTGTTAGGAAGCGATCACTATTTATCTTGTCAAAGAAACTTCATACCCCATCTGCAGGCTTCACCTGAAGCCCCCTGAGCCCTAGTCCCTCTCTCCCAATTTCACACATATGGTGGGACCCCCCCAAAAGCCTCTCAAGCAGGGAAGACATGAAAGCAAAGAAATCCCAGCTGCATTCTTGTGAAGAAACAGACCACCTATGTGATGGGGCACCTGGGCACGTAGGTCAGCAGTATATTTTGAGAACCTGGATTACCTGTGAGGGGGCTGTGGTTTGCATTCCCATACGGTGGGGGATCAGGTAATGCTATCTGGCACCTCTGGCTACCGCACTGCCACCGCTTTTCTTACTAAAGTTCAGGTGGTAATTTTAAACCATGGGAAAACAATTTTTCTCTTTGAAGAGCATTGTTAGTCACTTGAAGCCTCCTCCCTAGTTCCTTTGCTGAGTGCATCAGCCCTCGATCAGGTTGCGGGGAGCCCACGACTGCCCGGCGGTGTGGGAGGGGGCTCCCACCGTGGGGATGCGCCCATGGGGCAGGGGGGCTGGCATCGCCTGTCTTCTGGGTTCGGCTCATGTCAGTGTGCTCATCTGTCATCATGGGGGCAGGAGTGCGACAGTCAAATTTGAATTATTCTTGGGTCAAATAAACCAACGTTGTAGAAGAGGATTTTTGCAAATTGACAAATTACAGTTATGTCAAGAAAATACTAATTGCCTGCAATTTTCCCTCTACCCCTTCTCACCTTCCAGCGTATCTGTGTTCCCTCACTGAATGATATTCCACCTCTCTGGAAATGTAGTCAAATTCCTGCATGTATTTCAATGGAAATGTCGCTATAGTAAAAATACTTAGTTTCTTATGTACTGCCAGCTATTATGGGGGGGGTGGGTGGGAAATCTGCACTTAACGGATCTTTGGCTTAATAAACAAGTGAAAATGATGCCATGTACCCTTGTACCTTGTGGGGTTTTTTTAAAGCTGTCCATGCTCTCCTACGAACAATACAAATTCACTCTAAAGCACTTGGACCTTGCATTTCAATAGCACTGTCTTTATTTTTTTTCTCAATACTGGGCTGGGGGCGATCTGATAATGCAGTCCAGGGTGGAAAACCTTGGTAAGCCGAGCTGTTAATATAGAACAACATACTGTGTTGCATTAAAATATAAGGCTACAGAGGGGTGGTGCTTTTTTGAGTGTGTGTCTTCTTCCTAGAGGCAAGAGTTTTGTTTGGTTATGACAAAGTCAGAGGGTGCTGGGGGGCAAATGCGTTGCTGATGGGACTGCACCCATGATGAATGCATGCTACCTGGCCACAGATCCTTTTATAGATGTTATAAATATAAGGTCTTGCCTAGGAGGTGATGAGTGATGGTAGGAAGCAACTCTTGAGATTAATGTAATGTCTTTTTGAAGCTTTCTGCCTTTTATTCTCATCTCCTGGAAACTATTTCTGCCAGTGCTCTCCAGTCCCAGGGAGAGTAAGGAAATCCCTGCCAGCAGCCCACTGTGTGGCAAGCATGCTGCTGGCCCTTATGTTAAAAACAAACCCCCCAAACTGCAACAAAACTAGAGCTTGTGCCACTTCAAACAAAAAGCAGGGCTGCAGAGAAGGGTATGCTGAGAATCTGACCCCGGGAGCGCAAAGCCAAAAGGGCAGCGGCGGGAGTGGGGTTACGGCCATCCCGGGCACGGCATCTTCCAAGCTGTTTATTCAGTTGCAGTTTAATGAAAAGCCAGGGTGGTTGCAGGCATGTCGTTATTTATTTATTTGTGCTTGTAGAAGCTCTTTTCTTTACGAAAGTTTATGTTTCTGAAAGAGATGTGATTTCAGTGTTGGAGAAGCGTGGTTGTCTTTCTGAAGAATAACTTGTGGCATTGCTTGCCCTCCAAGGGCCTCAGTCCCATCTTCTGTGGTGGTCTCACTCCAGTAGTAATCTTGCAGCTACAGAACCGAAAGTAATGTTATTCAACTAGAATTAATTATTGTAGAATCATAGAATCATTTAGGTTGGAAAAGACACTTAGGATTGAGTCAAACTGTAAACCTAACACTGCCAAGTCCACCACTAAACCCTTTCCCTAAATGCCACATCTACACGTGCCATGTCTCTTAAATACCTCCAGCAGTGGTGACTCGGACACTTTCCTGGGCAACCTGTTCCAGTGCTTGACAACCCTTTTGGTGAAGAAACTTTTCGTAATGTCCAGTCTAAATCCTCCCAACTTGAGGCACAACTTGAGGCCATTTCTTCTGATCCTAATTATGAGCATGTCCTTCTAATGCAAAATAGATACCCAGAAAATGCTCTTGCCTGGTAAGGGAATATTGGTTCACATAGTTTGCTTTCCCTGGTGCAGCCCCCAGGTTGAGGCGTACTCTCTGCCATTTGTGCCTCAGCCTTATTACTGTGGTTTCTGCTCCAGGCAGGTGAAAGAACCAATCCAGACATCTGTATGATCCAGTTAGATCTGGGCTTTAAATGCACAGGCATTCCTGAGAATGGGGTAGAGTACTGTCGATCCATTGATACATGAAGATTTGTAGATATATTTTGCTTCTGTGTGCTAAGCCCCATGATCTTGATCACATCCAGGACTTGATATTTCCAGGACTTGATATTTCCATGGGGTTTTCAGGAAGAATGTTGAATTAAAATTCAGTGGTGTTCTGCTACCTTTAATGATACCCAGGTGGAAAGTACAGGCAGGTAATTATACATAATTTTCACGTTTTTTTTGAGACAGACAACAAGCTTCATATATACTGGGATGAGTGGCACAGAACAACCTTGCATTGAGTGTGCCTTAATTAATACAAATGTTAACTACTCTTAGAAATAAATCACATTTAAATGTCAAACACTTATTATTCATTGCCTGTGAATAATTTTTCTTGCTTGCATATGTGTGAATTAAGCGTATGTTTTGAAGTTGTGAAGTATTCGAGGTCATAACTAAGAACAGTCAGTGTGCATTGTATGTTTGCCATCAAGAGCTAGAAGAAATTCTTGATCACAGATGGTTTCTTGCTGCGTGATGTTCAAAGGAGAGAAGGAGTGCTCTGAAGGGTTTGCATGGTGCTACAGTACCTTCCTGAGTGCTGGAGTTCGTCGGTTAGGGCAGATTTTTTGCTTTTCGTTCTGAATTTACTTGTTTGTACGATGTGCAGAGAAACCATCCCTGCATAAGTGTCCTTCCCGGGTGAAAAACTGTGGATCCAGATATGCCACTTTAAAAAGGGCGGGAGACAAAGCAGGGTCCTTCTGTTCACTTTCCCTTTGTATTCACCAGTGTATTTATCTTATTGCAAAACGATCAGGAAAAAAGCGGTTACCAGCCTTTGCTTTTAAATAGCCCTTATATGGAAATAAGTGACAGCAGTATGAACCCTGCAGGGCTGTGTTGGCTTGAACTTTTGTTTCACTCATTGTAGGCAGCACTGGTGTCACAGCAGCCAGAGGAGCCTGCCCTGCTGCAGGCTGACACGGGCCAAGCTGCTGGGTTGTTGGATCTTGCAAAGGGCAGAGCAGGCAGGGCAGGCTGCCTGGTGGCCCAAACTGCTCCAGCCCCTCACTGCTGATGGGGACACTTGGAAGAGTCCTTGTTGGGAATGCTTGTAAAAGTCCTCATGTAACCAGTCCTCAAAGCTGTTTATCTGGAGTGGATGTTGGTTTTTCATCATTCAGAAATATCTCAGTCACAGCTTTTGCTATTCTAAGAGGTGGAAAGTGAGGTTCTCCTGTGGTGAAGGAGGTGGAAAGGGAAGCTTTTCAGGAGGCCACAAGGCAAGTGCCAAGGTGCTGCTTATCAGCTGTGCTTTAAGGCTTCATGTAGCTGCTGACAGTGAGATGACTGGTTCATGAAAATGTTCCTGGAGCTATAATTCGCTCAGAGCAGCCATCTCATAACCTTGGTCATGGGACTGTGCAAGCACCCGAAGGAAAAACAAGCTTCCACTGCTACAGAGCAGAAAGGTTGATTGGTGGAACAAGCCAGGGATTGGGATCTGCAGCAGCTGGACCTACAAAACCCCTCATTGCTGCAGGCTGAGCTGAGTAGACTCTTGCCTGAACTAGCTTTCCATATCTTCCATGGCTTGGCTGTTGAAACTGTCCTGGATAAGATGGAAGTGCAGAGACTCAGTAAGTGCTGTCAAAGTTGGAAGCTGGAAATGATGTTCTGCATTCAGGCATGCTACATGGAAAAAGTATCTACCTTTTAGCCTCTCCTTCAAAGCTTTTTGTATTAATTAACAGCTCCATAGTGGAGCCCTTTCTGATTTTATTCCCTTTGTGAAAGAGGCCAGGATGAGGTGAGGGAAAGCAGGTGAGGAACAGCAGCACGTGGAGGGCTTTGCTTGAAGTTTAAAGTATGCCCAGCTCACGTACTATTCAATGAACGAAGTTGTGACCCTGTTTGTGGCGCTGGAGGAAGGCTGCCAGGAACAAGGGGACTGGGGCCCTTGTTTTGGAGCAGAACTGCTCCCCAAAGCAGCCTGGTTTAGTGGGAGACTGCTGCATGGACCTGGCTAGCCACCCCCACTATGCCTGTCCATCTGTCTTCTCTGATGCTTGGTGCTGGGACCTGGGCCTCTAATTATTTTATTGCTGGGTTTAGGGCTGCTTCTGGAGCTGTCTTGAGCAATGTGGCTTTGGGGAGAGTTAGTCTGTGCTTTGATTAGGGAATCTCTGCTTTGAGCAATAAAGACCCTTAATTCTGCTGTGCTGAGGGTCTTGCAAGGCAGATATCACAGCTGGAAAAACAGATACTTGAGTTAAAGGATCCATCCCGGGCTGCTCAATTCCTTGGCGCTAGGTAGGAAAAAAGAATTTCAACTGGTGTTTCTAATCCATTCCCATAGCATGGCCCTGGGTGACAAGAGAAGAAAAAATATTCAAGACTTTTCTCCTCGTAACAAAAGAAATGAAGGGTGACCCACTGGACTGTCCATAACCTCCAGGCTTGTCAGAGATGCTCTAGCAGGTTCCCCTGCCAGCCCTTGTTCCTACTTTGAAATGCCTCTGACTTTTATCTAATCTCTGCTGAAGCATCCTGAGTGATAAGGAATGTTTTCATTTTCTCCATCTCTCCTCATGCTTTCCAAGGGTCTGTGAGTATTTTATAAAAGCACAAAGCCACCATCTTAGGCAGCAGTATGCTTGCTAACAACTTGAGTCAGGGCACCCTGCCCTGTCTTCCTCCAGGTTTCATGCAGGACTGACCTCCTGGGCAGCAGTAAATAACAGTGCATCCCTGTTGTGCTGATGAAGATGTTTAAGTGGTCCTTGCTTGGAGGTAGCGAGTCAGCCCTGGGAGTTGCTCACAGTTGGGTTTCCAGTGGCTGCATTGAAATCTTTAGTGGTCCTGTTAGTTTTGTGCCAAGGTTGGGGGGATATCAGCTCTGTATTTCCATCCCATGAGCTGGGATTGCGAGCTGATCGCCCCTCAGAGCTGCCAGACTATGCCCGCGACCCGCTCTAGAGTGGACAGGCAGATGGACTTTAGCACCTGCCAGGCTCTGAAGTTGTGCTTTCAGGGGCAAACTGGAGCTGCTCCTGTGGCCTGAGACTTACCTCGGAGCCAAGCCGGCAAAACGGGTTCAAACAGGCTGCTGCTGCTAATCTGCTTAATGTCTCCACACCTCCTAATAGCCCATCATCTGCTGCTGCTGGTGGGACACGAGGCGGCTGTTTCAAGTGCCTGATCACGCTGCTGAAACAGGCACAATTCAAGTAGCAGAGCTGAGCTGGTTCAATGAAAATTGGGTGCATTTATTTAATTTTTTCCTTTTTTTTTAAAAAATGAAAAATAAGTAATTATTTCCTCAAAAGGGTTGGACCCAAAAAAGCCCCTAGTCCTCAGCCTTTAGCTGTGGCTCATTTGATGCCTTTAGGTGTCTTCTTGTGGCATGCAACTCGTGATAAGGATTCTTCTCTGAAAGTAGAGCCAGGAGTGAGTGCAGTGCTGGGAAGGAGGAGCGCATGGTGCTCTGCTCTGTTCTCACATGCTTGCCAAGTCTGGGAGGTGGAGAAACAGGAGCCTCCCAAGGCGTGTCACCGCAGCAGTACCTACCGAGCTCTGTGGGTTTGGTGCCTGCCTCTTGTGTTTGGTGTAACCCATGTAGTTACTCCTGGCTCAGGTGTAGCTTTAGCTGCAGGAACTTGCTGTGCATCACTGTGGCTTGTTCTTTGTCAGAAGAGTGCAGTGGTAGTGGTCGTGAACGGCATCAGAAGGAAGGGGCTGTTTCTTCCTCAGCTGTACCAGCATTGTTACAGTGGTGTGACTTAAAATCATAGAATCATCTAGGTTGGAAAAGACCTTTAAGATCATCAAGTCAACTGTTAACCTAACATTGCCAAGTGTACCCTAAACCATGTCCTTAACTGCCACATCTATTTAAAAAATACTTCCAGGGATAGTGACTCCATCACTACCCTGGGCAGCTAGTTCCAATGCTTGACAGCCCTTTCAGTGAAGAAATTTTTCCTAATATCCAGTCAAAACCTTCCTTGGCACAACTTGAGGCCATTTCCCTATGTGTGTTCAGACAAGGCTTTGAGCAGAAAAGTGGCGTTTTGGGGCTGGCTGGCCCAGTGGAAGAAGTTGCTGTTCTCAGCAGGGTGGGACCAGCCCTTGCTGATTAGTGGCTCCACTGATCTGCCAATGGAGCAGGTCCCTAATTAAACAGAATCTGCCATGCTTACAGATTGCCTGGATGAACTCTTTGCCTAACTTGACCAGAGCCAAGCAACCAAACTGCTGTGACAGGAGTCTGTATTTTGGTATAAAGGGAGGAATGGATGTATTGTGATTTTGCTTGTTTAAATAAGTATATTTGAAGTGAAAGTAAAGCATAAAACAGCAGCAAAAGGAAGCAGAGAAGCAGGGAGCAATGAGGATGAGGAGGAACATCAGCAAATGATTCTAGAAGATAGGAAAATGTAGACAGGATCAGAGAAAACACATGCAAGGCAAAGGCATGGTCAGACATAGATCCTCTTAAGCACAGGGTCTGTGGACCCTCTCTCACAGGCGGTTGCGGCAGCCCTGCCTGAGGATGCATAGCGGGATCTGTCCACCTTGGAGGGAGCGGATGGTCTCCTGCATTAGGGTCTGGCCTCCTAACTCTCCCTGCATCAGCAGGGATTTTGCCTGAGAAAGGACTGCTTGCTGAATACTAGAAAAGAGAGCAGCAATACAGCTGTACAGCTGCCATCTCTTCAGCGCAAGAGTGGAGACTTCAGTAGATTATTTTTTTTTAGCTTGCATTTGAAAAAAATGGTGATGAGAAGCCTCTTCTGAAGTGTCTTGGTCTTTTAAAAGCCTGCAAAAGATTTCTTGTCGCATGTTCCACCTATTTGAAACGATGTGGGAAGGTAGAGTGTGATCTGCAGCACTCATCAATATGTACATGAGCTCCTTATACAATAGCTAATGAGATTGCTCTCAAAACCTAGCCAGTGATTTATATGAGGGTGGCTGCTAGCATTAGGCTTATGAATTGCTCTGGGATTTGAATAAAGTTTGTATTTTTCAGGGAAACAACTCTCCAAGCCTTAATAAACAGTGTTTTGTTGTCAGAAATGAAGAATGTCCAAGTCCCTCATCTGAGGGCAGCGTTTCACCATACTGCATCCTTATTTGTCTGTCACATTCTGCTTCAGTGCCGCTGTCCCACCATGGGGCAAGAAGTTCCAGTACAAAAGCCCCAGGGCCATAAAAAAGAAAATTTCTTGTAATAAAACTAGATTGCTTTCACATAAATATGGAACCCAAAGCAAACTCTTCCTTCTTAACACCCATTTAAAAGAAGTTTTTATTTGATCTGGGAATCACTTTTTTTCTCTTCTTTTTTTTTTTTTTAAGAAATTATTTTATTTTTTATTCAGCAGAATCCAACCTCTCCTCTTCAGCTGTGCAGGGTCAGTTGTCAGCCACTGTGCTCAGGCTGAGTTAAAGGTTTCCTAGGGCCACCTGGGGCTTTGGAGACCACCATGGTTAATGTAATGTATGCAATCCCACCTGTCTCTGCTGGTGGGAACTGACCATGGGCTCACTGCTTTTACAGTGCCTGGGGTAATGGAGCTGTAAACCCTTTAGGAGTCTTTAGGCACTTCCACAGGAGTAATAACAATGAAGTGTTATGCGCAAATTGAGGGGAACATAGGCAGATCCCTGGTGCATATGTGGGGAAGGTGGGATGGTTAATCACAGCCTGAGATGGGGATACTCTACCATGGTGGGTGCCAGGATCACATACACTTGGCATAATTAATCCCTGAGCAGAAACAGGGAGGCAGCCCTTGGAAGGCTGCCACAGTTCCTTGTGTGTCCCTGCTTTAGCTGTGATGTCTCCAGTCACTTGGGGGATGAAAAACTTGTCTTTATTTTTTTGTCTGAACAGCAGCTCAGACAAGGCTTCTTGTCTGTGACTAGGCTTATAATGCAAATAACAACTACATAATAATAATATTTAAGCAAAAGATTGGTAGCAGGATTAGGATTGCAATCTGGGTTTTTTTCAATGTTTCCTGGGCTTTTGTTGGTAAGTAAACGCTCATCGGCTCTACCTGACTGCTTGTCATGCAGCATTTACCAAGAGGGATTCTTGTGCATTAGTAACATCTTTTTATGGAGGTTCGTGGGATGAAGCTGCAGCTGTTTCACTTCAGAAATGCTCTGTTCAGTACTTCTGGGAGTTTTGTTTCACACCACCATTGTTCTGTCCCTGTAAGACTGACATTGAATGTGATTTGGAGCTTTAAAACAGGCCAAAAGCTGTCCCTTGCTTACCACCATCCAGGTAGTTTCCTACACTTCGGGGTGGAAAGAGGGAGCTTGAACCTTTTAATTTCAGCAGATCTACTTATTTTGTTGAATTCAGACTACCTGCTTCCCTCTAGAAGCAAGGTGCTATATTGGAAGTGGGTTTCTGGAGGGGGGCTAGGAAGGAGCCTGAGGGCCAGGCAGTGTTCCCAGCCCCTGGCTGTCTCCCGTAGCTGTAGGTGGTGGGTCCCAGTGGGATGAGGCTCTCTTCTCTCATCCACTGCTTTGCTGAAGAGGATGGCCAGAGGGAGATGGTGCTAATGATTTGGTCCAGGCCAGGTGGAGGTGTCTGTCTCCTGCTTGGTGAAAGAAGTGAGGAGGCTGGTGGCTTGTGTTGATGTTGTTGTGTTGATGCAGGAGCAAAGCAGCAGCTGGACTCTGCTGCATCCCTGCTTTAGCCACAGTGGCCCTTTGCCCTGCTGCTTTCCAGTGTTTTCTTACTCCCTCTTGTCCAAATGTGGAAATAACCAGATTTTGGGAGAATAGGTCTGTAGCCCAAATTCTCAGTGATGTCTAGGTGCCTCATACCTGTTAGAAGGAAAATTGAGTTGCGTACCTAAATGCTCTTCGAGAATGAATTCCATTGCTTTGATGTTTTGTGGTGAATTATTTGCCCTATTAGTTGAGTAATATCCAGAGTCTCAGACACAAAGCAGGGACTGACCATTGCGGCAGCAAAGACATCATGCCTGCTCCAGGGCATTTCCATTTAGAGACTGGAGACAACCAGCAACTCCTGGGACACATATTCACTACATGGTCCTTACCCTTGGTTTCTGTAATACCAATTTGAGGACTGCAAACAGTAATTCTGGTTGCATTGGGGTTTTTTTGTGATCAGTTTTTCCCTAGCAATTCTCTAAAGTAAGGGATGCAGGAAACTGCAGATCCGGCAATCCCAGTCTTGGATCCTCTTGACCCTTTCAAAATGGAACAAATATTGTCTGACGCTTTAAAACATTCCTCCCGCAGGGCACTGTGGATGGGAAGCTGAGCGTATTTAGTTCTTGCAGAGCTGAGCTCTTAAATTAATAGTGCCTGTAGTTATATGTAGCTCTTATGAAGGAAAATAAGAGAAACATCTTAAATCTTTAAACCTCTCAAGGCCATCCTTTCCCTGCCATGCTGTGAGAGATGTGTAACTCTATAATATCAGAAGAAACCCTACATGAATGTAGCCATGCCAAGATGTGCTTACAGATAAGAAGCCCTCTTGTATTGGATGTGAACCAGTGCCTACTAGGGTCATTTGCGGGGGTCTTTCAAGGCTCCTGTAGGCTGTCGTTATTGTACATGGCTTTTGAAAGCATTGTGCATGTTTCAGAAAGCCTCAGACTGATGCTTTAGTAGCTCCATTCACACCATGTAGATCTTGAGGATTATTAGTTTCTGTGCTGAAATATTTTCTCTAAAATTACAGTGGATGGCACTTATGTCTGACCAGATCTACTTTGAGTTCTGGAATGAATGTGGGTTGTGCTTTCATTTTATTTAGATTTGGTTTAACTAATGAGAAGCACAAGTAAATGTCGTTTTTTGCCTAGAGGGAGATCTTGAATGTGGATCATTAAGAAACGGGGTCAGATGAAGAAGAGAAAATATCACTGTCCCCAGACTGGAACTTGCAGACCCATGCACTGTGCAACGCCCCACGGAGCTGGAAATCTTCTGTCAGTGCTCATACAATTGTGATGATCTGCAGCGCTCATAGCAGTGCCTGGCTTCAGGGTCTGTGCTATCCCTACATGTCACAACCACTGTTTTTCAGAAGGCTGGATAGCATTTCCTCCTGGAGAGTTTGTCTGATTGCTCACAGCACATAACGATTTCAAAACGAGTTTGTTTTTAGAAATAAACCTTTATGGCTCTTGCAAAGTGGGTCTTTCCAGACAGATTGGGGCAGAGGAACAGCTCCAGCTGACCTCTGGTTCAGGAAGACTGCCAGCCCACATGGAGGTAAGATGAGGTTGTCAGGAAAAGGGGAAGTAAAAGGTTTTTCTCCCACTTACTCTGAAAACCCACAGCTTGGCAAAATGTATGTTTCTCTAAAATTCTGAAAAATACTGAATTAATGTAGCTGTAAGTTATGTGAAATGAAATCCAAAGGCCTTAATTAGAATTCTGAACCATATGGTCACACGAATCCAGAGACCTACACAACTGCATTTTCATATCTGATGTTGACACATTAAAATTCATCAGTTTGCAGCCAGAGTTGTCTTAGTTAATTTAACTAATACCATAACATTCCTGAGATGCATCATTACACCTCATCATGTAAATATAAACCAGGATGATTAGGGGAGAACCACTCACTACAAATAATTAATATAGCTAAAAAACTGCTTTCAATTTAGAAGAATTAAGGTAAGATGCTAAATATGTCTCCTTTTGCCCCCTTATTAAAGCCAGACCGTTATTAGTTTATACAGTACCTGATTTCTGATGGTGTATTTTAGCCAATGTTTCTGTGCCGTCATGGTGGTTGTGTGTCTGGGTCTGTGATGCAGGTTCTGAACGGGAGCTTTAAGGAGAAGGTTGTTCAGCTTGGTAGGCTGAATTGGCAGCTTAGCTCCAGAAGTGTGTATTCTTCAATATGAGCTGGCCATTGCCTTGGAGGGAAGACATGATGAGAGGGAGACAGAACTGGAAGAGAAGCGAGCATTTCAGCTGAAATGCTGACCGGGAGCTCACCTGTGCTGTGGTGAGAACCAAAGCCTGAGCCCCTTCTGGGAGCCTGGTTGGACCTTCCATGTTTGTGTCTGATCTCTGGCATGGGCAAGTGGAGGAGGCTTGAGTCTCTTCTCGTGCATCAGTTTAACTGGAAACTGATGAATCTAAGGCTGATGCAGGTTGCAGAGAGTTGGGTTCAAAAGGTAGATATGTTCTTGATGTCTGCTTAGATGCTGGTTTTTTTTTTCCCTCAATGGTTAGCTGTCATGTTTTGTGTCTTGGATATCTGTGCAGTGTATGCATGTACAAGGAGACAGAATACACTCCTTGTGATTACGGCAGTCAACTTGCAGACTTAGGTGGCTGGCAACAGAAATGTTCATGGAGATTTTTCTGCCATTTTTGTGTACAAGGTTGTGGCTGCATTGGTGACAGGCAGACCAAAGGATACCAGTTTAGGAGAGCAACGGCTGCACTCCAGAGTTTTGTGTGGTTCTCTGCCAGCTCTGCCATCATTTGAAAATCTTGCCATTACTGAGCAAGGCCATGTGCTCTGGACCTCCTCCACTATGTGGAAGCCAATGTGTGAAGCAGGTATACTCTTGTGATCACCTGTTTTGTTGGTAGGAATTTCGGACCAGTCTCTTACAGAGTAGCAGTCCTGGGAGAACTGGGCTTAGCATGAAATTGCAGGTGTCAAGAACAGGCCTCAGAGCAACCAGTTAATTTGAAAATTGTGATACTGTCTTGTGAACCACTGTTACTAATTGAGTAAGTGGCAATAGGACATGAAAGAGTCTTCCGGTCATCTAGCCCAGCTCTCTGCCCTAAGGCAAGACCAGCTCATATCTAAATAGATGTTTCTGTGGCCTGGTCTTGAAAACCTTGAAAACAGATGGCAATTCTGTAACCTCAGCAAGTAATGACTTCCAGTGTAGTATTGTCATTCCCAACTGGAAGGCTTTTCCTAACATCTAAACTAAATGTTCTTCTTTGCAATTTAGGTCTGATTTTGCCTTGTCCGATCTGCCATGGGAAAGGAGAACAGGTTATTCTTTCCAGCTACTTGTCATATATTTTAGAGATAGTTATCATGTCTATCCTAGACTAAACAACCTAGTTCCTTCAGTCATTCTTTGTAGGTCATGTTTTCTAGGCTGCAGAGAAGTCTTATTCCCCAGTGGACTGTCAAATCAATCTGCTTCGTTTTCTGAAGCATTATGCCCCAAACCAGCTGGCTGTACCAGGGTGATGCTAAGAAAAGAGGAAGGAGTTGGTAGAGGTGGTCTGCTGGTCACCAGGAGCTCAGTGTGTCAATCTCTATGGGGAATAACAAGCTCCTTGAACAAGCTCATTGTAACCGGTACACGTGCTTCATGGGCTGGCCTCAGAGAGGGAGAAACCTCTTCAGTGCGTGGGCTGATGGCTCTGGTGTTCTGAGTGGGTTGATGGAGCTCCATCAGAGTTTGCAGCTTGGGCTGAGTTTGTTGGCAGGGCTACAGGGTCCCTGAATTACCTATGAGCTGGTTCTTGCTTTTGTAGTCCTGACTTCCATTTTTCTTGTCACTATCTTTTCTATCAAGCAGAAATATGTGAAAAAGAGGCTAAGGGAAGGGAGCAGTGTACTTAATTTCTACCCTTGGCTCATTCAGCGAGTTACCTGAGTTTCCAGAGAGCCTCTCAAGATTTGCCTCTTTAAAAACTTGGCAGGTTGCCATTGCTTTAGGAATTATTTTTTGTTCTTTATTCCTTGTGTTTCAGCTGATTTCAGAAGAAACTGTTGGGGTGTGGTGTGTGAGGGGACCTTGTGCAATTAAAACAAACCAAGGGACCATCCTTATTGTCTTAGTGTGACACAGGTTGAGGAACTCCTCTGCCTTGAAATCACAGTTTATGCTTGGACTCAAAATAGACCTCACAGAAAGCAGTCGCGTGGGAGGAGCCAACTACGCTGCATGTTTTCTTCAGCGGCAGAACTAGTTGCCCATCAGCCTCTTCCTCCTGGCCACTAATCTGCCATAAGTTACCGTGTCCTCCTGTGCAATAATCAGGAATTCCAGCATCAAAGTCAAGCCACCTCCTATAGTCACATATATGGTAAAGGCACCTCAGCAAAACAAGCTCCCAAAACATCACCAACAGGTACTTTGCAGCCAAGCTGCTCGCCCAAAGCTGGGTATCAAGCCCATGTCCCAACTGGCATTACCTGTGGCAAAGGAATGACTAAAGGAGCCCTCCAGCCTTTTTCCCAGAGCTCAGGCTCACACCCTGCTGCATTTTTCTCTCTGCTCATTGATGGATACTGCTTCCGTGCTTTCCCCTCCCTGAACCAGTGGGCCATGTGCCAGTCCGAGTTGTGCAAGCACTCAGCTTTGCGAGCTGCCAGGCGTGGGGATGTTGCAAGAGGGCTGTTCTTGCAGCGTTTTGGGGCGATAATCCTAATTTCCCATTTCTTTGGTACTGGCAACAGTTTTAAAGGATGGATTATAATTACCCTGTGAAATAGGTTTCCTACCAGGTCTTTTATCTCTGCCAGGTATTCTTAAAACTTGAGGGTTTTGGAGGGAGAATTTCATAACCTGTGACTGATCACTCCGCAGTCCACGTGTGGATTTGACCTTGGAGTGTTTATCGCAGAGTGTTTGTACAGACTCAGTGGAGCTATTGAATACAAATGTTGGTTTTTTTTTTTTACTTCCTCAGTGTTTGCTAAACATTTGGGTCTCTATCATCTGCTGACTTGCTGTTTCAAGCTGCACAGGCTGACAAGCAAACTCTGCTGTTTGCACCGCTCGTTTCCTCCTGCCACACCACAGGTTAAACAATAACCAAGTCGGGACATTCATTACTTGGGTGAAGCATCTCTTGGAGCTTGAAACTAGGGCTTTCCTCCAATGTATGGCAAGATTTATGGCCTGGTGGATGAAATGGATTTAGAAGAGCTGAAGCTGTAATAAAATGATTGTATTGGACTGCAGTGTGTGGATGGGGGGGGGGCAGGTAGGGCTCCGATACCTTCTGAAAATATTAACTTTTCTTTTCCATTCTCCCTTTCCTTTAAAACCTCACTAAAGCCATGAGGAAAAACAAAGCAGATAGGTTTGGAAAGGATCACTTCTGACTGGCTGACTTCAGAAGGATGGGTAATTTTAAAACAACAGCATTTTTTCTTTGAGGTTGAACTGACTCAGAGGATTTTTTCTCTCCTTTCTCCCACCCCAAGGGATAGCTTTTATTTTGTTGCAAGTACAGGTCCAGCCTGAGAAAAAAAAATTGGTTTTCCTTATTAAATATTCTGAGGGAAATCCTCATGCAGAATTCAGCCTGTGTTAAAATCTTTGAGAAATGGACTGTACCTTATTACGTGTTTCTTTCTTTGCTCCTTCACTGTCCTGCCTTGAAACACTTGATACCTAAAACAGGGAAAAAGCAGTGAGAAAATGCTGGCAGTAGAAGGAAAGGAGGATGAAGATTTTCCTTATCTTCTATCCAACACCCCACTGGGATTAATGCTTTGGCCTATGATAATTTGTTTGTTTTGGACAGAAGACAGGATGATATTGATGAAGCGCTGGATAGAGGTGGACCAAAGCTGTGGAGCAAGCCAGGCCAACAGTGTAAGCACAACCATTGATGCATTTAGAAAGAATAGGCCAGTACCTGGCTTCAAAACTCTCATTCAGGTTGTTGCTGCCCCTGTTTGAGTAGTTCTGTCACTGGCTAGGATGGCTTTTGATACTTATTTGGGTTTAACTACCCGTTATTACTGTGCTCTCCCTGGCTCAGAAAGGTTGGCCAGCACCACAGTTATATGATGGCGGGAAGCTGATCTTGTTTGTTGCTGGATTTCCTCAACGCAGAAGAGATATAGAAAGCTTCTTGGACATGGTTGTATGCTCCAGAACTCCCTGGGAGGGGATGAGAAACAGTCAGCTACACACTGTAACATCTTCTGGATTAAGTGATCTCTTCCTGGAAAAAAAGGAAGGAGTGAGAGGAATGAATCAGGGCATCACGGAGGGAAGAGGTGGCTCTTCCCTTTGGGAGCAAAGGAGCTGTCCTTCAGCATGCTTCAGAGCTCGGTGTTGCCTCCAGGAGCCTCCAGCCATTCAGACTAAGATGAATTGCATTAACATAGTCAATCCAAAGCTTAATTTTATCAAGGCTACAAAGCAAACTGGATTGGGGCGGCAGGTCAACTTTCTTACTACAACTAGTTTTCATTAAAAAGATTTGGAGGGTGTGCCTGTACCTTGTCATGGAGTGCAACCCAGGGACGGATGGATGCCTGTGGGAATGAAGGCTGTAGCAGTGGATCCGGGTGTAACGTAACCTCCTCCGGGGAAAGTTCTGCGTCAGAACTTGTTCGCTTGGCTGCAGTGCTATCCTGCTCTACTCGCTTGAGATCTGCCCGGCATTGCTCTTGGTTCTCCCTGCCACACCTTCTGCAGGTAGCAGATAAGCACTTTTGGGGGATGATGTAAGTTTTTCCATGTTGGAATGCTACAGTGCTGATTTTAGGGCAGCAAAGTTAAATTGCATCCTACCTAATAATAAAAATTGCTGCTCAGATACATTCAACCACTTAGTTTCAGATCTTGTGTAACCTAGATGTTGATGTTCATGGAAAACATGCGATCCCAATACAAATGCATTAGTGAGTGAGAAAGATTGTCAGTTAGGGTGCACAGGAGATGTTTTTACATTTTATATATATATTTATAGAGGTAATAGTAATAGCGAATCAAGTAATAGCAGTAGTGGTTGCAGTCTAGGAGAAACATGTCTGGACATTTTGTGAGCGTAGATGTTTTCTGGCATTGAGGACTATAGTCAGTAGAAACCCTGCTCATTCCATTAAAAATAATGTTCATAATTGGTCAGTTCAAAATTCACCAGTACAGATCATTGCTTTCCAGAAGCAGTGTTTTATGCTTTTCATTGGACATTGCTTACAGCATCAGTGGACAGTGCAAGGAGAAAATGTGCTCATTAGAGATGAACTTAATTGAGAATGACATGGCTGGGTATTAATATTAGTCTTGCCGCAGGCTTTTCCTTTCCTTTTTTGTGTTTATAGTCATGCTAGTAGATACTGAGCATGTTATCCATTTACTGAATTCCACAACAGCACCTTCAATAAAAGGGATAGATTTCCCGGTTGCTTTCTAAATGGAGATGCAGCATCAGATGTCCATCTCCTTCAGATGCAGGAGCAGCAAAGCAGGAAGGCAGGGCTCTACCTGGCTCCGAGCACAGGTCACCCTTGCTACAGATGTGACATTTTTTTAATGGTATTTTGGTTTGCAGAAGTCTACATTTATGGTGGTTACAGTGGCTTACGGAATTTAACTTGGCATTTGTTTTTCTGGGGCAATGGTCTGGTGCCAAGAAGCTGGTGCAGATTTCTTTGGGGTCCTGTCTCTGGGCACTCCTACCTCTTTCTCCTCCCCCGGAATGTGCCTGGGGGAAGAAATAAATTAATGAGATGAAATGGGGGGGTCCATTTTCACTGGCAACAAGAGGAGCACGCTGGGAAACAGGGGCGAGCGCGGGGCTCTGATTGGTGCGGGGGAGGAGGTGGTTTGTATAAATAGCAGGATGGGCTCCTTTGTGCTCGGAAAGGTTTCCCGTGTAAGGCAGAGTAAAGATGCCGAGTGCATTGCTGTTGCGACTAATTCAACACTTTCTGGTACACAGGCTTGTTTTCAGGGCACACTTCCCCTCAGCCTTTCCTCTACTGTGGACGTAGACCTGCGAGGTGGGGGCAGGAGCAGATGCCCGTTGCAGCGTGGTTTGTGGCTGCACGGTCCCTGGCTCCACGCGCTCTCCCGCTGCTCACAGCCAGGACGAACAATGATCAGAGCGGTTTGTCTCACAAGTCAGTGCCATCTGTGCAGGGCGCCTTGTGTGCTGAACAAAAGGATTTGGAGGGGCTGAGGGGCTACGTCTTTAAAAACCCCCAGCTAAATGGAAGAAAGGATGCTGTCACCTGTTTCTAACTGCATGTGGGACCATTGTTCCTCCTGAAACACTCGGCATCACTTTTATTACCTACAGCCATGCCAGCGCTTGGCAGCGCAGCGTTTTATTTGGGGACAGGGTAATAGATTCAGTCATTCTGCCTGCTACTGATATGTTTTGGTTTGTTTATATATATTTTACAAGGTTTGGTCTGACAGTTTTGTCTCCTGGGTAATTATGCTGAATTATTGAAGGCCCTGAAATTAACACTGTCATTTTTAATAATTAAAATAAAGTAAATCCCAGCCTGTTTTGCCAGTTAGGTTATTTCCTCTTCCTGATTTTGAAGGTGTGTGTGAACTTGTTTGGAAGAATGTGAGCACTCAGGTAGCTTGGTTTTAAAATTTTGTTTAACAAAAATACAGGGGAAAACCCTAGGTCTCTGTAAGGTCTCTCAAAACATCTAAGCCTTAAAAGAAAAGAGTGATAGGTGGGAGAAGTCATTGGATGGTAGGCACTGCTGGTAGGAGTCTTTCCTGGCCACTGCTCTAGGCAAGTACTAAAGAATAAGAGTGTGCTGAAGAGTATCCTAGAGCAGGGAAGAAGCTTTACAGATAGATTATTTTCATTTTTTTTCTATTAATCTGTAACTCAGCCTTCAAAATTCTTACTGTCCCAATTATATAATGTGTTTAAATCTTTCAAAGATTTTTCTTCAAACATTGGAATTTCATTTTTCAAGTCAATATTGCAATGTCCTTGTTTGCTGCTTGGGACTTTCTTGCTGAATCTTGCTGCAAGTGTGGGTGGTGACATCCATGTGTGGGTGGAACTGCAGTGAGGAAAAGGGATGCTCCCAGTGGATTGGTCGGTGGAGACTGAGATGCTCAAGTCCCACCAGTGCTGCTGCCTGACAAGGGTGAGCATTTTGTGGCAGTGAAGGAGCAATGTGAGTCAGAACAGTGGCCAGGAACAGTCAGAATGTAATTCAGGCTGGAAGGAATCTCAGGAAATCTCTACTCCAACCTGCTGCTCAAAGCAGGGTTAGCCATGGGATCATAGGAGATTCCTCAGGGCGTTGTTCTCTTGGGTCTGGAAAACCTAGAAGGCTGGAGACCATGCAGCCTCTCCAGGCAGCCTATTGCAATGCTGGACTGAAGGAACGAGGAAGCTCTGCAGACCAATAAGCCTTTCTGTGTTTCTGCTTGTATGTGTGGTAATGTCTAAAGCTGCAGAGAAGGTCACAGGTGGCTCATAAGAGCTGGAGAACAGGAGGATTTGCTCCAGCCCCAGTGAATTTAACTAAGTTGTCTGCGCACACCCAACACTTTTTATTGATAAACATATTGTTGTATTTCCTTGGCAACACAGTCTGTTATAGCAACAGCTGGCTCCAAGTTTGCAGCCTGCGGGTAGGGGAGAGGAGGTGATCGAGAGTTCAGCATTGGCCAGGGCAAGGGCTGGGGCTGAGGGACTGGTTTTTTAGGGTGGGAAGTATTGGCCATGAGCTCCAGGGACTCATGCTGCATGAGACTTCTCTGCTGCTGTCAAAGTGTCTGGCTGCTGCAAGATGCTTGCCAAGGAAGGGTTCGAGGATGTGGCTTTTCCTTGTGAAATGTCTGCAGCTCTTAAGCTTCAGACTGGTCACCACATGAAAGAGAGGAGCTGGTGTGTGGTTAAGGCACAGGATGGGCCTCATGTGACTGGGACTGACTACAGACTTCTTGTGTGACCTTAGACAAGTCACTGAGCTTCTCAGTATGTGTTCCCATTGGTGAAATGGGGATAGCAAAGCTTCTTCCATTCATTGTGTCCAACTGAACCATAAGCTCTTTGGGGAGTGGCAGCTTTTCTGGGCATTGCAAAATGGGTCGTCAGACTCTTCTGTTGATTGTCTGGGTGCTGGTGTCACACCCAGCTCAAGACCAACATGTTCAGGTAGATCAATGCTTTAAAAATAAGGAAGATTGCCTTAGAAGCCAAGAGGACATATTTCCTAAATCTTGCCACCCACTGGTGAGTTTGAGTGGGCTGGGGTGACAAGTGTCTGGTCCCCTGCACTTGACATGGTATGAGGAATGTCTCTACTTCCCTGGTCCTGTGAAAGGAGACCCTTCTTGCTTACCTCTCCATAGCTTTGCTGTTTGCATTTTGGTTTTGCAGAGCCTCTTTCCTCCCTGCAGAAGCAGAAACACCTGCTTGTCCTATTTAGGATCCTGCATGGCAATGGGTGGCTCAGACCTGCCTGGAGGGGGTTTTGGCATCTTGCTTGGAGGACCTCTTTGTGCTGTGTTTGCAGAACTCAGGGGAAAAAGCAGCATGTAGGAGACACTGGAGGTGGCTGCATCGTGGTCCCCATCTCTGGGGGGTTTGCAGGCTTCTATGTTCTTGCTTCATCTTGTACCTATTTATTTCTACTAAGCATTTTCAGGAAAATAAGAGGCTTTTTCAAATAATACTGTTGCGAAAGCACATATTTTAAAGTTATTTAACTTTGTCTACCCTCTGTCCCATGTTTCCTCTCATTCCCTTGCAGAGAAATGGGCAATGTGTGAGGAGATCACTTGGGCTGTGTGTGTTCTTGGGGAATATTCACTGGAGCATCTCCCAGATCACTTGCAAAGAAACATTTCAGCATTCAGATGCCAAGCTGCCATTTCAGAAAGCTCCTTCAGATGAAATACTTGGCAAATCCATTTTCACATCACTGAAACTGTGGGAAGATTTTTTTAATTGGGAAATCTGGTTTAGTCCCTTCCTAATTTTCAGGAAAGACTGATGGAAGGATTATGACCAGCCTTAGTTTTGCAAATGAGGTAAGGAAGCAAAGCCAGTGTAATAAAACTACAAGGTAATGTGTCATCTTGTGCCCTTTCTTCACTCACTAGGTGCATACAGTTTAGTTGTAATGATGTGTGAACTTTTCTCCAAGTAAATCTTCTGGAATATGTTTTGCCAAAGGAAAGAAATCTAAGTAATACCAGATCTCATGATATCTCCCTGCTGTTTGGGGCATGCAAATTATGGGCGAGTTTCTAATGTGTTAAGTTCCCACAAGCCTAAACCAAATCCTTAGGGAGAAGCCAGTGGGAAAGACATTTCCCAAGACAGTAGGACTTCTTTTTTTTTTTTCTCCTAGCCTTGCAAAGAGTTTTGGGTATGATGGAGGGTTTTTTTGGTTTATTTTTTTGTTTCTTTTGTTTTTAAATAAGCATCAATATTAGCTAAGATTCCTTCTCTTAGGAACATAAAGCATGAACTTTCCCATTGCCACGTGGGCATGGGAAGGGTGGATTCATCCTGCTGGGGCTCAGTGCTCCCAGTAGTTTCATATCAATGTCTTTGATGCTGAGTGATGAAAGGGTCTGAGGAGCTGCCCTGAGGGCAAGTGGAGGGCAGTGGGGCTGGGAGGTGCAGGTCATGGTGCTGGTGTCCAGGTGGGTGCTGCGAGAGCGGGTTTGGTGTCTCTTAGAGGCTGCGATGGCAGGGGTGAAACCTTGCTAAGGCATCACACCCACCAGCGGTGGTGGAAAAGCCTGACTGGCTTGCCTTACCTATCTACCTAGCACTCATGTTTATTTGGTCCTCTAACGTGCATAGTATTCCCAGGCGGCTGCTTTTCCAAAGTGGTGATCCCCAGATCTGGCTGATACTTGCCACTTGTTGTTTGTTTCGTTCTGAAGTGCTGTATCCCATTGCAGCCTGGCAACCAGGTCAGTATCTTTTTCCCAGGTGAATGGTGCTTTAGATGCTGCAGCTGGATTACACAATGCAGATAGGTGGGAACGGTCTTTTTTCCTGCCAGCCAGTAGAAAGGGAAAGTTGTTTTACTAAGATAAAAGTGGGATTTTCTCCAATAGCTTGGTGCACAACATAACATCTTTCTCAACTGTGTTATCCTTGGCAGCTGGGAATAGCTGCATCTCTGCTCTTGGGAGAAGAGACAGTGCGTGAATCAGGCAAGGTTTTGAGAGTGCACCATTTTTGACCAGGGTTATGAAGAATTCCCTGTTCTCCAGGGGAGAAGGAGAGGAGGAGTGGGCTCTGCATGCACCTGGGGTGGCACATGACCTGGGTGCTAGCTGTGCCTGCCTCCTCCAGCTATGAGCCTGCCTGCGCTCCTGGGCCAGAGTTGCTCTCTTCTTGCCATTGCTCTGGATGTGCCTGTCAGCTGAGAGGCAGCTCCCGGCTGTGTCCTCCTACTGTTGCCCTCTGTGGATCTCACCAGGGGTTTGCTGTTGCTGTTGTTGGGGCTCTGCCACTGGCTGCCGGCTGCCTGCGTCTGCACGGCAGACGTCTTCCCCAGATGCTAGCGAGGCTGTTAGTGCTAAAATTAGAGTGGCGGGTTGTGGGTCCCTGAACGCCGATGGTGGCACGTGCATCGCCATGGGGCTGCCCGCTCCCCACTGCGGCAATGCTGCAGGCAGGGCTGCCTGAGCCTGGGAGAGCCGCTCTGCAGGCAGAGCACAGCCAGGCAGCTGCCTCTCCCCACGACCCTGGCTCTGCTGGCCTGGTGGCACCCGGCACACTGATGGTCTGAATGCAATAGAACAGTTTATGCTCTTGCACAACAGACTGATGGGCAGTTTGGGGGCCAAGAAGGAAGAGAAGGAAGAGCTACATTTTCTGTTTTATATATGCCCTTGATGGTGTCTTTTATGGGCAAAACCACAGACAAGCATAACATATGTACATCATTTTTATATCATTAAACATAATTCACAAAATGTTTTTAAAAGTCAAGAAGGACCCAGTAATTGTGATAAACTCTCCAAGGGCTTTGTGTAGTGAAGGCCCCATGGCTCTTCTGGTGATTGCAAAGCCATTGGGTAAGTGTATAGTACCTTAACAAGATGCCAGGTCTTACATGGAAACATGAGAATTTTTGTAAAATATTTTGTTATGGTGGTTTTCAAGTTATTGGCACTAAACCTGTGGTTCTGGCATCTGAATATTTGAGATCCTCTTAAAAAATGAAGGCAATGCCAGTAAAAGCAAAAAAAACCCAGAGTGAATCTTTACCCTTTTTCCACTGTCTAAATTAAAAGTAATTACCAAGAGCAAAAGTATTTGCATTTCATTATATGGGGACTGACTTTTCCAATTGAGGAATCGTGAGATTGTGAAGAAAATTCAGTTCAAGGATGAGCCCAACTTGGAGTCTGTTAAGTAGAGTCTGTCATCCTCCCTTCTTCAGTCAAGCTGTATTAATCTGTCTGAAAGCTCACATTCCCAAGGGCCACCCAGCGCTTGCTGTACTGTGGCAGTGACCTGAAGTAAAGTGTGTTACTTGTGTTATTTTGTAGAAAAGCTGAATCTAAATTTTTTATTTAACCAAAACCATCAGTGAAACAAGCAGTCGAAGTGCTAGACGATCCTAAGCCAAGAGGCACTTTTATCCATTGCCTTCATCCTGGATATGCCCAACTCCACATGTGATTGTGTTTGTCCAAAAGAGCCATTACCCCTTTGTAGGAGCACAGCTCTTATGGCAGTAACGAGATAGGTTTGGTCAAGTCAGCCAAACTGAGTCCAATGACCACTGCGGCCATTTCAGTGACTTCAGTAGAATTAAACCAGGACTGAATTTGCTCCTGAATCTTTGTTTGAAAATTTGTTTGTCTGAATCTAATGTTTGCAAATTACTTTCTATGGAATCTACTTTTAATGATGCTTTACCTAATGATATCAGATTTGCTATCACAAGGGAGGAATGCTGTAGTATCCAAAACAAGCACAGTGAGTATGGCAATCCTCTTAGATTAATGTTACATTGTTGCTGTGTGTGACATGTAGTGATGGTATCTATGTGTATATATATATGCAAAATGTACTAGTCTTCAAGGGTGTGTGAGATCAGCAGGGACCTTTGGAGTTGTGAATGCTGTCATGTGCCATAGTGAGCACTCCCACTTGACACTGGCTGCCTTCTGAAATTTTTTTGCCCCTACTGCTTGTACTGCAAGGCTGTTCCTGAATCTCCTACCTTCTTTTCCTAATTTCTAGCCTAAACATCTTCAAATCTGGCCTGTGTTCATATGTTCATCCCTTTCAGCTGCTGGACATTTTGCTTTCCCTGCCATCTTGTTGCCCAAGGCAAGCGCTACTGAGTCCTGAAGGAACACAAATCTGTCAGTGTGGATCCCGAGCTCTGGTATCATTATGTCCCTTTCATCCTAATAACGGTATCTAACGTTATGATATATGCTATGGGTGTCATAGCAGCCCTGCAAAATGTCTCTTAACCCTTCAGTACACAGGAAGAATACCTATAGGAGCATCATTAAGGGCACCTTAAAATTCGCAGTTGCTTTTTACATTTACAGAGAAACATATCTGAGACAGTCTTGGCTCACCAAAAGGGCAGTGTAACTCCTCTGGTGTGCACCCTGCCGCCATGTCTTGCAGCTATCTACTCAGCATTTTTACCTGGGGTGCCTTCCCTGGGCTGTTTTGAGTGCAGAAGAGCATCGGTGCTGAGGAGCACACGGATTCTTGTCAGGGATGTGCAGCACCGCGCATCCTCCACCTTGCCTGTGCTAGCAAACAGGACATGTCCCTGCCCTGTTGGCTCTGCCAGGCATGTGGGGAATGGTGGGGAGAAGACAACCTGCTGCCTGAAGCATGGTGCTTGGGGATAGGTGAGGAAGACTCTGCTTATGGCTGTGCTGAAGGCTTGTGATGCACAGCTCTGATCCAGCAAAGCATATGGAGGTCTGACTGACTCTAGGTGCTGGTTCTTCATCATTCCTCAGGTTACTGAGCTGTTCAGCCAGGGTGTAACGCTTCCTTAGCTCTGCAGGAAGCTTCACTTAGCTTTATTTATATGTATTTTATTCACATTTTTCTTCTCTGCCCAGGGCAGAGCTTGTGCAGGAGGTTTGTACGGCACCATTGGAGCCTGGCAGTGCCAGCCTGGTACCCAGAACTGCATCGAGTTGTGTGGCAAGTGCCGTAAGTACTATGTAGCGTATTGACAGGTTTGTTAATGCTGCAGAGATAGCGTGGCTGGTACGCTACCTGGCCTGAGCTATCACTGAAAAACAACGCATTGTTCTTTTCATTCTGCTTAGCCGAATATCCTGCGCTACAAAGGGGAAGGAACAGTGGGGAGCTATTAGCTCCAGTTTGGAGCTGAAGCACTAGGCTTCTGGTTTTGTGAGCAGCTTCCACTGACCTTGTGTTGGGTGACTGCCAGAGGCTGGTGCTGGCTCCCCATGCCCAGCTGCACGTCCCCTCCTGCCGTGTGCCAGCTCCAGACAGAGATGCTGTGCGTCACCGGGTCATCGCAGGATGCCATGGGGTAGCATTGCCCCCTTAGGCAGCTGCCTGCAGTTGGATGGGCACAGAAGCCTAGGTCTTGCGCATCATTAGTGGCAAGCTTTTAAGTATAACATAGACTTTCCAGCTTTGGCTCCCTGTCTCCCCCATACTCTGGTCCTTGCCCTGCTGCAGTTGCTGTCATAGAACTTCCCAGATCAGAGGTTCCTAGCCAGCTCTGGTATCTTCTGTGGCCAAAGCAAGCACTTTTATGCATTGAGGGAGTAACTGGGATTCCTTTTATTTTTGTGATACCTCTTAATACATTTTGCTTGAGGAAGCGTTTGTTAAAAGGGTCGAGTAGGGTTAGAGAAGATAAATTTGGGCCTCTGGGCGTGCTGTAGCTTGATGGGCATGAATCTCTTTCTGCCTCTGTCAGAGACTTGCAGAGCCATCATATCAAAGGCTGGCATCGGCTACCATCAGCACTTAATTTTCTCCTCCTTCTGGCAAGAAATTTGCTGGGAAACCATTTGTGTTATTTAACTAATGATGACTAATACTTGAGAGTGGATATCTGTGCAATGTAGGATTGTTCCTGCCTGAGGTCTCAGCACTTACTCTCTGTTTTCGGTGCCTAAGAACACAGCCTTCCCTAAAAAGATAAAAATGAAAAATATTTTGCAGGAATCCTGTTCATTCCCCCTTTTTGAGAGTGACTCATCCTGAAAATGAGTTATCTGAAAATGCCCAGCTCAGTGTTTGTTGAGGCAAAACTGGGTGATAGGCAGTTTTGGAGGAGAAACAAGAGAAAAGGCCCTTGTTTCTTCTAGGACATGCAATCTTGTGCACTTCTGAGGGTTTTTTTGTCCCAATGGTGGGTGACAGCCAAATCTCCAGCATCTTCCCTCCTTCCCTCCCTTGTGTGTGGAGACGTAGGGACAAGGGACAAATATTTCCATGATTCTGGGGCTTCCAAGGCTGGTCTTGGCTTCTGGTGGCAGCCAAGGGTGGCTGGAAGATCCGTGGGCTCTGAGGGTGAAGAGCAGCTGGGCGTTTGCAAGCGTATACCTGTGCAGTCCCATCCTCGTTGCTGCAAGGGGAGCAGCAACCCATATCTCAGACACCCTGCACTGGCCAAAGTCCAAATAGCTCCTCAGAGGGTCCCAAGCAGCTCAGTATGACGGAGCAGCCTGATGGAGCACTCCAAAATTAATTCACTCTGTGGCAAGTGCAGCTGATTGGACTGAGCTCACTAGGAATGAAGCTTTTGCCCCACACATGCCATTTTTGAGCACCACGATGTGACTTGCGTATTGCTCTGCTTTGGCCTGAGTGCCCTACTGCTGGGTGCTCGTGAAACCTCCAAGGTCTGAGAGGTCTCTGTTTAATTTAATATTGGGTTGTTGGGGTTTTTTTTTTAATTATATACCCAGTTGCAATCTTTTCTCACCATCACCTTTCAGGACAGCGCCTGCTTCCTTCCTAGAGAAGCCATTAGCTTGCATGCTCCAAACCAAAATGTTAGCTCAGCTGTAACAGATGGATGGATATGGGTATCATGTGGCAACTTAATGAATAG
>JAVSBS010028341.1:0-13563 GCA_033124195.1 Coracias cyanogaster | reverse complement strand
CCCGTCTTATCTCTTGTGCGTTCTCGCGATAAGCAAGCTAGCCACCCAGCTTCTATGCCCCTCCTATCTTTCCGTGCTAGCCTGAGATCTCGCAGACGCCAGTCCCTACACTAGAGAACAAGTCTTATGAGGATGAGGGAACTGGGGTTGTTTAGCCTAGAGAAAATGAGGCTCAGAGGAGACCTTCTCGCTCTCAACAACTACCTGAAAGGAGGTTGTAGTGAGGTGGGGGTTGGTCTTACTTCCCAAATAGCAAGTGATAGGAGAAGAGGAAATGGCCTCAAATTGTGCAACGGGAGGTTTAGGTTGGATATTAGGTAAAATGTCTTCCCCAAAAGGGTTGTCAAGCCCTGGAACAGGCTGCCCAGGGAAATGGTTGAGTCTCCATCCCTGGAGGTGTTTAATAGATGTGTGGTTGTGGTGCTTAGGGACATGGTGGAGTTGGCAGTGTTAGTTTTACAGTTGCACTCAATGATCTTAACAGTCTTTTCCAACCTAAATGATTCTATGATGCTATGACACTATACTTAAGTAGCTGACCAGCAACACCCTTACTGAACCTGCAGGGAAGAGTGGTCTGCATGAACCCACTCCTGTCTCTGAATTAGTTAGGAGTTACATGTATATCTTCTTCTGGCTTTTAAAAAATATTATTCCATGAGTTCATTTAGGAAAACAACCCTTCAAAATCTACCTGAGTTCGCAATCTTTCAACTAAGGCTCCATTTGTTTGCATTTTTAAAACCTTATTGGAATTGGCAGGAAGTTTCTGCTCCATAATTACTTCAACAGTTTCTCCAGGTTTTAATCTGTCTTAGGAAGCTTAATGGTACAGTGGAGAAAAGGTAGCCTAGAAAGAAAAAGTACTTCTGAAAGCAAGAGCAAAGGAAAATGAAGTATAATGTGACATGGTTTTTTAATAACCATATGGTCCTTTCTAACATGTCTATCCAGGTGAAGTGCTGAGGCCTGAGTTGTGGGCCCCAAATTGGAGTTGACCTCTGGATGAGTCACAACCTAGCAGAATGTTTTGTCTTCCCCACTGGCTTCATGTTCCAGAGGCAGAACCTGGCCCACCTGTGTCTGTGGCTCTGCCCTCACCCAGGTGGTCACGGTTGGGGTGGTGGGCGAGGCCAGGACTATATCAACCAGGAGCCGAGCAGTCAGAGGAACTTCCTGTTGGGTGTTTCTTCTGTTGGGGCTGGTTGCATGTTGTTGAGCTCTCTCAGTGGTGTCCTTCCATGTGAAGGGCCACTGAGGGAGCCATCTCTGTCTGTTGTGTCCAGCAGCTGATGCTGACACCACAGTGGGCAGCGGAGGAGCTGGGCCCACAGGAACCTATGGCAGGACTGTCTGAAAGAAGACTTCTGAGGGGCTGTTGCTGAGTTCAGCATTGGCCTGTGTGATCAGGCAACTGATGGCAGCATAAAATGATGATGATGGCTGAACCGGCACAACAGTGTCTCAAGGAAAATTGAATGCAACTGCAGAGTGAAGCAGGAGGTGGATAACTATAGCATTTCTTAGCAGTATCTGTAAACAAATTAATATTAACTTTGATACTGTTCATAGTGCCAAGGCTGATTTTAAATTGTGTCTCTGTATCTTTTAACTTCCTTATAAAATTGTATGGTTTTGTTGTGAAGGTTTGTGAACAAAATTGGCTTTTTTTTTCCCAGGTGGAATCAAGCCATTAATAATGAAAATGTGTATGACAATAGAAGTATTTTCTGAGAGATTACAGAGGTGCCTTCTTTGTATTTAAATTTGAGTAGAGATGCTTTGGTATAAAAGAATTTTTTGTCTTATTTTTCCCATATTTTCTAGAAAACCAAAGTCAAATTTCTGTTTGAGATGTAGCAGAACCATATTTTATTATGGATTCCTCAAGCTATCAGACAGTGATGCTGTGACATTTTTGCTGGCAGGGACTACAGAACTGATGTTTTTGCCTTCTGGAGGCTATTAAGAATGAATTTTTCAGATAAATTGCTGGCCAACCTCAAACTACACGCTAGGAAAGAAGACTAAAGAGAATGAGGAGAAATAAGGTCCAGAATGAAAGCATGCTGGAAGACAAGTGAATTGCCTATAGTCTTTTGATCTAACAACTTCCCTCAAGATCTGGGTCTGCAAGGTGCAGAACAGATCTTGCTTCATTGTACGGGTAAGTTAAATAGGAAAGAGCTTATACTAGTTGATCCCAAACTGCATCTTACAAAATGATGCAGATTAAAGAAACTCTGTAGCCAAAAGTGTTTAAACTAATAAGGTTAATTTTGGTAGCGTGAAACCGAGGAGCAGCATCAGACATAAACTGGGCTGCAGCTTTGAGGGAGCCGCAACTTCTGGTGAAACATTAGCTGGGGACTATAATCAGCAACAAGAGGTTATCTGAAGAGAGTGACCCTCTTGAGCTGTCTCAGTTGAAATGAGGGCCGCATGTTTGTGGCTTAACAAGTAAGGCAACAGTGATTACGTAAAACAATGCAGTAAGTAGTTTCTCACTGGTGCACTCCTGATTTCTAGGGTATTAAGCTCCACTGCAAGCATAAAGTTGTCTCCAGACAAGTGCTGAATTGACTAGAAATGCAAGACTTTGCAAGACTGCGGAGCAAACAGCAACTGGCATTAATGAATATTTACTGGGTGTAAAATTGTTTCACCTCTGTGCAAGATGACTGAAATGTAAAAGCTACAATAACATAAATGAAAGAAAGGCCTAGGGCACTTGTGAGAAGCCAGGATCTGCATAAGAATACATTGAAGTGTATTTCATGTGTTTTCTGCAGAAAATTATGTGATGTAGAGTTTCAAGTGCCAGATCCTTAATTGCATCTTTATGACTTGTGGTTGCAATACTGGAACTGCACAGTGGAGTGAAAGCATTTGTAAACAATGGGAGTGAATAAATAGTATTGGAGTCTCAAAGCACTTTGTTGTTAGTAGCATTCCAGCAGACACATCAATTAGTAGTGGTGCAGTATTGTCCTGTGTGAGGTGTTAATGCTTGTAGGGCTACTAGAGCCAACAAACATGTAATGTTGAAAACTCTTGGGAGACAAATACTCATCTTTAGTTGCTCTGTCTACTTGCAGGCCACCTTAGAAGTTTTCGTAGGAAGTCTCAGACAAAGATTTCACCATTAGTCAATAAGAATAAGATGCAAGAACCACAAGAAGTCAATAATGCAATACCATCTAAAAGAAGCAGAGGGTAATCTATTCTTCAGCATTTAAAAACCAGGTGATGACTGGAAAACATCTGCTTAGAAAAGCATTGCTTATGCCACTTTATGATGTTTATTTTTGCATTTCCCTATTGCTGTTATGTATGTCTTCTTGATCCTGACATCTGGTTGGTTTGTTCAAGCCTTTTATTTCCTCTCCAAACTCTTTGAAAACTTTTTTTTCCCCATGAGAAATATTTCATATATGATCAGTTCTAACTACATCTTCAGTGTGCTTAGCACAGGCTTTATTCTGAACACAAATCAGGAACCACCTACTGCATAATCACCTGCTTCCCATCCTCTAATGAAGGTTTATTCCTGTTAACCTCAGTATGGCTTTCAGCACTGTTATCTGTTCTACCCTTTAAGGTTGAGTACCACTTTGATACAATCTTTTGACAGTTTTTCTGTGGAACATCTCTGTCTCCCTTTTCAAAGTAAATTCCTCTAACTGGGAATATTGGTTTAGGATTATATCTGTACTTTCTATTCCTTTTCCCCCATCTTTAGTTTTAGCTGGTTCATCATCTTCCAGTGTTTTGAAGTCAACCAAAAGCCTTCATTCAGCAGAGTATGTGAACAGAATCTTTGTTCAGCAAAATGCTTATGTTTTTTAATTTTGTGTTTGTACACGTTGGGTAGGAGCACATGTAGTACTGCACTGGGACCAGTTCCTGGCCTTGCACAGAGCAAGAATGAAGCACAATCTTATTCATTTGTCTCTCCAGCTCTCTCTCCCCTTCCTCTTAACACTCCCCCTCCTTCTGTTGTGGACAGTATTCCAACAACTGTATGACTTGAATGCCAGACAGCTGTATCTGAATATGGTAGTTTCCATCTAACCCCCTGTAAAATGTCATACTCTTGGTTATTGCTAGCAGTTGGGAACAGATGGGCAGATAGGAAGTGTAGCACTCAATTAAAATTCACTGTGGCACTATTCTTGGTTGCCATTAGAGTCACAAAAAGTGTGGCCAATGTTTGCTCTCTCTTAAAAAATTAATCTTTTTTTCTGTGGTGCTCTATAAACACTCTGTAACGAAATGCCTGTTGGTCTGGGTAAAGGTGTTTTTAATATTGACTTAGTTTTATCTGGCATGAGGCTCCATTTGACAGTTGTCAATTAAAGTCTGCATAGGCTGTGTAGAGAAGGTCTTTGCAGACAGCAGATCTCTATATATCCATTGCTGCAAAGTGAGGTTCATGCTAGCAACCCTATATACTGTACATTTCTGGGTTTTTTAGGCTGCCTGCAATGTAATGCCCCCCCACCCCTGCCAGTACATTAACATGTTGCTGCCACTTTGCACTGACTTCCTCTCAGGTAGACACAGGGAACAGGTAGCAGCACAGAACAGAGGAAGAAAGAAAAAGACTGTGCTGTCTTCTCGAATGTCCTGTGCTTTGCAGGATGGCTTATGTATGGTGTTATTCTTGGGATACCCTATGATCCTGATGCTTTTTCTCTGCAGTACCTCCAGCCAAGGATGCATCTCCTACTCTGAACTTTGTAGTGCATCTCAGGAGCTAATGTGTCAGTGTTTTGGGGTTAATATGAAATGGTAGACCCTAAGACTTCCAATTTCAGCAATATCTACAGCTTTGAGATACTCCTGTCTTGAGCAGAAACTAAATTAATACTCCTGTCCAGGTTGATGCTGGATTAAACTTTTAATATTGTTATATTCATTTGATAAATTAAGAAGATTTTTGCTTGTTTCTTACTGTCCAAAGCTGTATGGAAGGGGCAGGGCTCTTGCCGGAGCTAGAGGCAGAGGATTTGGGCAGGCTGCTCCAGTGCAGACAGAGCTGTGCCTGCCCACAGATCCAGCAGAGGGAAGCGTTGTTCTAAAATAGCCGCCTTTGCAGTGAGAGCCTTTTTTGTTAACTGCAAGCCACAATATTGCACCAGGAAATCAATGATCTGGAACGTATGTAACATGTGATTTATAAATTCTCAGAAGGAGACAAAGAAGCTTTAGCAAATACCAGAAAGAGCAAATGTGATAATAATCAGGATGTGCCAGGGACTGAAATTAAATTATATGGAGAGCTATGAAGCCTGTATGTTTTTAACTCTCTTTAGGAGAATAAATGGTAGTAAGGCATTTTAGAGGCTTGTAACCTGCTGCCTTATGCTTCAGCTAACTATAAAGCTGTAGCCTTTCACATCAAAAGATGAGATTTTGAGAAACAGATGGTCAGAAATGCTCTCGGTGATCACAAGGCAGGTTGTCACAGGGTGCTTATTCAAGTAACTGGCTTCGTGTAACTGCTGCCAGCATGATTGGCAATCAAGATTCCATTGCTCCTGCAACTCCAAGCACTGCTGGAGGGTTAAAAGACAAGTATTCCATCATCTCTCTGATACATAAAAAAAAAAACATTCAATAGGAAATATTTAAAGTGTAATTTTGACAGTAAACATTACTCTCTTAAACACAGGACTCTGCTATGTAGCTTTTTCTTTCTTACTATGTGAAAATGCCCAAAATCATAAAAATGAAGGGATTGAAGTAGATGCTTAGGACACCCATTAGCCATACTGAGCATAACATTTGAAACTTACTTCTTTTGAGATTCAGAGCTGGTTTCATAGCATCAAAATATCAAGTTAAAAAAGATCAGGGGATGCAGGATGTGTGAAATGAAACTCAACTGTCCCTGGATTGTCAAGCTGTTGTTTTTCAGTATCATAAATGGCTATGACAAATAATTAGAAAGGGTGTTAGTGCCTGAAGAACATTTTCCAGATAGCGCTCCTTGAAAAAGACTGGAAGAAATTAATCCTAAAATAATTGCACTAAAATAACCCCAAAGAAGGACTTGATCTGTTAGGTACACAGTCAGGAGCTGCACCGCTAAAAACAGCATTGTTTTTGAGTAGGTGGTTAACAAAATATTCCCTTTGCTCAGATATCATCACTCGGAGATTTGTGGGGTGTGATTGATGAGTTGAGTGCTCCCCTTGTGCTTCCCCAGGAGCTACTCAGTAGCAGAGTAACTAAGAACTAAACTTAGAAATTTGGGTTGCAATCTTTTCCTCAAGCAATTAAGAACCTTCAGTGTTCTGACTTAATTCAATACATTTATTTTTAGCACAGATAGTTCTTGGTTTTACAATTTAGTTAAACATGAATTTGTTTTCTCAGCCTATTGCTGGCAAAAAGTGGCAGATCCTGGAGACAGACTTTTCATTTTTGAGTTAGCAGAAAGATTATAGAATAAGATGCACTTTTAATTGTTTTTGCTCACAGAAAGGGAAAACAGTTCTGATAGGGTAAAATTGATGAAATAATTCCTCAGGGAGACCCTAATAGAGCAGAAGATTTGTCTTGGTGCTGGAAATGGAGGGTCAGCTAAGGAGGTGGCAGTGCCTGAGGCAAAAGGGAGGTGGTCTCCTGGGGGGATTGCTGGCCTGCGCTCTGCTGTTTACCGAACCTTACCCACGGCTCTTGGAGCAGTAACTGCAGACAATGGCACGCTGGTGTCATCTCTGTGGTGACAATAGCGGCTTCTCTGAGGTTAGATTACTGTCAAAGTATATCACCCTACGAAGAAACTATCAGCTTAAAATAAATACTTTCTCTGCTAGGCTACCAATACGACTGCAATCGAGTGAAACAAACATGCTTTTGTTGTTTTTGTTTGTTTGTTTGTTTACAACATACATACTTACATCACTATTTCTATGTGTTTGGATTCAAAAGGGAGCTTCACTTTTGTTCGTAGTTAGTTTCACTTCTGGCTCATCTGCAACGCTTGTGTTTTAAAACAAACACATAAAGTCTGTTATATTTTCATGGCTCTTTTAAGCTGAAACTAATAGTAATACAGTACACATTTTCAAACTGTTATTTTTGCAAAACTTAATGTATGTGCTTTTTAAATGAAGGGGTGTTTTGTACGCCTGTGAAGAAAAATATTTTAGTGTTTTATGGAGGAAAAGCAGTCTTTTGAAAATAGACCCTTTTCCCACAAAGCAGATGACTAGATAAACAATAAGCATTACTATAGCAGAGCAAATGCAAGGAGTATAATTATAACTAACATTTTGAATAGACCTTGCAATGGAGTTGATAATAATGAAAACATGGCAGGAAAATTTCTCGAATAGACTAAGCCATTTATATGACTTAAGAGGAGGCAGACAGAGCCCATTTGTCCCAGTTATTTGCAGAAACCTAGGTAGCAATAAAATTTTCCTTTCAGGCTTTCCTGCATTTACCCAGCAGAATCAGCTTCTTCGGGCATTTGGGGGAAGGGGCTGCCCTGCCCGCTGGGGAGAGAGGAAGCGGAGAGTCAAATGAAGCTACGGCTGAGATTTTTTAGAACATTGTGTACGTTTGTGAACTTTTTAACGTTGTCAGCAGGTTTCCACCGGAGCTGAAGAGCCCTGGAAAGGTCCTGCCATACAGTAACGTGGGCTTTTGTCCGTCCCTTGCAAGAAGGGGGGTGGACATCGGGGGTGCCCGGCGGCAGCGCTGACACGGCCGCTCCTGCCGAGCGGATCCAGCGGCGGTGCGCCCGGCGGGGGCCGCATTGCTGCGAGCTGGAAACGTTCCCCGGCACGTCCATCGTGCTTTCCGCGGCTGGACGAGCCCCGACCCTTCCGCTCGCCCCCGCGGGCGCCGGCTGCATCCCCTCCCGCAGCCCGCGCAGTCGCCGCCGGGGCCGCTCCAGCACCCGCGCCCCCCTCCCCCGGCCCCAGCCGAGGCCTCCGGGGCCGAGAACCGCGCGTCAGACCAAGCGGCCGCGTTGCCAGCCTCGCCTGCTCGCATTGCTATTGTTCAGCCGCCGGCGAGAATCGCTCTCGCACTTCTTCCACCGGGCTCCGTTTGCTCAAGGGCCGGCACCGGGCGCCTCTCAGACGGGCGGGTATCCCCGCCGCGGGCTCGGCCGCGGTGCCGGGAGCCCCCTTGAGGGGCGGTCAGGTGTCCCGGCAGGTGAGCGCGGCGGGCAGGGGCGGGGCCCGGGCGCGGCGGGCGCTTTTGTCCGCCGCGGCCGCCTCCCGCGCCTCACGGCCTGCCGGCGCTTACGCCGGCGGCGCCCCATTGGCTGGCGCGGCCGGTAACGTGACGGCGGCGGCGGGGCGGGGCCGGATCCGAGAAGTGCCGGTTGCAGCCGGTGCCTCGCGCTGCGCTGCCGGCTGCCTCGCGGACGGAGCGCGCGGGTGGCACGCCGTTGCGCGGCGGTGGCGCGCGCGGGCCGGTTGGTCGCGCCGGGCTAGGCCGGGCGGGAGGCGAGGCGAGGTAAGGCGGCGCGGCCAGGTAAGCGAGCGGCGGCCGCCGCTGACAGGTGCCCCGCTCCCCCGGCACGGCTGGGACCGGTGGGAGGAGGGGGAGCGAGCGGGGGCAGCCTGGAGTGGGGCTTTCCCGAGGGCAGCGAGCGGCTGGCCCTGGCTGCCGCCGGGAGGCCGCCCCTGCCCTTCCCGCCTCCACCTGCGGGGCCTGCCCGGCGGCCGCCCCTTCCCTCGGCGGGGCCGCTCACCTGCCCCATCCCCGCAGGCCGGCCGGGGCCGGGAGAGGGAGCGGGCGCCGGAGCGAGCCCGTGCCCACCTCGGGGCCTGGTGCCCGCCCCGCTGCCGTGCGGGTGGGGCGCGGAAGAAAACCGTTTTCTGATTTGCGTAACCGATATTTACGCGTGTCCTCAAGTGACCCGGGGCGCTACAGGTCGCCTGGGGCTTCCTGCCTCCGCCCCAGGCTCGGCGCGGCCGGGCGGCAGCGGCACCGCGCGGCCCCAGGCGGGGCGGCCGCACCTGCCCTCGGGCAAAGGGCAGGCGGGTGCCAAGCCCCCGCTTCTCCCAAGGAGAGAAGATTCGGGCTCCGCGCTGAGGCCTGACGCTGCGGTGTGTGGAATAAGAAGCGTCCTCTTCTTTGTTGCTCTCTTCCTTTCCTCTGTCTTGCCGTGTTTCATAGCCCCAGCAAGACGGCGACCTCCTAGCGAGGGGTCTCTTGGCCGGTAGCTTTTACTTGCCTCCTGGCCGAGTTATGCGAGTGACGCAAGGCTTACTTTGTGCTGGTCTGCTCGGTACTGAAATTGAGGCAACTCCCTGGCTTCAATTAAGAAGACTTTGTCTGTGATGAATACTGCAATTAAATAGTTCTTTAGGAGTGATTAAAGCAGGCTTCCCTAAAGCTTAATTTTATGTGAAGATTGTAATTAATGATGCTGATCAGGTAAACCGTGTTTGAATTGGCAGCTAGCGTGGTCATTTAAAACAATACCTTTGAGGCAGTGCTCGAGTGAGCTGGGAGCTATGTGGTCACTTCCAGTTTCAAGTATTTAAGCTCTGTGTTCTGCTGACTCCCAGCTTTGCTTCTCTGTTTGCGGAAGTGATAATAAGGTAGGGCATCAATTATTTCCTGGTGTTTTGGAATTCTTCCTTAAGCACCTTCCTAGCAGAGAGGGCAACAGATCAGGACTTATTGATATATCTTGTTTTAGCTCTTAAACTTTCAAGAGAGAATTGGGGGGGGGAACCCCAAAACTTAAATATTGAAAACTTATAGTATATCCCTCATAGAATTTATTAGGTATTGTCTATGTATATCGGGTGCATTTTTATTTTTTTTTCTTTTCTGTAACTCAGCTGTGTGGGGAATAGAAGAGTTACCATAAGTAGTACTTTTCTTGAGAATCTGTGGTGCTGAGCAGGGCAAGGCACATGAAATGAGAGCAGAAAGGAGAGTGACTGCAGTAAAGAACCAATATTTAGGATAAGGTACGAGTTTACTTAAGGGTTTTCCCCAGTGCTTAAAATGTTCTGCTGTAGCTAGATAACAAAACGGTTATCAGAGTTTCACATTAGCATATATTTTTACATTCTACTGAATATTACATTAGTGTAATACAATTGAGTATCAACTTCAGGAGGATTCATGTAACTTTGACAAATTTGCAGTATTAACATGCTTGTTCCCTTGCACTCTTGAGAGAAGAGAATTGCTGGTCTGACTCTTACTTTTTTTCCTTGCTTGGGAAAATAGGATTGTCCGGGGGAGAAAAAGAATATTGCCTTTTGTTTCCTGCAAGATACCAATACAGCTGCTATTTGAAGTTGATGAAAGCATCTTGAGTAAATTTTAGAGGGGTACCAATGGTGCTAAATAAACGTCCATCAGTATTTCAGTGTTGTAAAATGAATGTCATAGAGCAGTATGTCACTGCCAAAGAAGTATTTTTATAATGGATTTCTGGAGGGGGAAATCTTGTCTTCCTTTAGCTGCTACTGTGCCCGCTCTGCCTGACATGCTACAGGTAGCAGAAGAGACTGTGACACCAATAGTACTACTTCAGCTTGCAATGCCTACTGCTAAAGCCATAAAGCTGTACTCAGCTAGGATTAGAAATGGATATTTTATGTGACTAAGGGGATAAAGTGTGGTTTATACTGGTCTCTGTTGCCTGTCTAAATGTTTCACGCTGCTGTCTGTATTCTGTGCACTAACCCGTGGGCTGTATTTATCCCTTCTTTAGGCATCCTTAGAGCAGCTGTTCAGTTGTTGTCTTACAAATAGTCTTATTCTGCCAGTTGCTTTTGCTTCTACTCTTTTTAAAGATAAGTTAAAGGGCTGTGCTGTGGTTATGAAGATACTTCGTTTAGATACCGTCTGTAGCCACGTGGAAGGGTGAGGAATATGAAGTACAATTAATATTCTAATATTAAAATTACAGCTTATTTAAATGTTTAAGTGGTATAGGTTGTATTTTGGTTTAGCAACAGCTCTATTATTAATTTGTTAATAATTAACTAATAACTAATGTTGTCTAATGCATGTTTGTATCCTGCATGGAGTGAGTTCAGAGCCACACATCACAAACTTGTAACTGGGCTCTGTGGTAGCTGGTAAATGTAGCTGAGAGGCTGTGGCCTGCATTTTATTAACCCTGCCACTGCCATGTGGGCAGTCAGCCTCATTAATGTCAGAAAGCTTGTAATGAGTCATGTGGTCTTAAGTTATTAATAACTAAACTGCTTATTTGTGTAAACTATCATGCGTATACATTCCAACCAGTTTTATCAGACTTGGTAAGTGGGTTTCAGTTTATTGTAGTTTTACTTGGATTTGGTGGCTCTTTTCCCCAAGAGTTGTTAGTGTTCTTCGAACTAGTTCTGAATTTAATTTCCAGCTTGTTGAAATAAGTTTGTGGTTAAATATTGAACTAAAGTTTCATACTACTTATAAATAGTTTCCCCAGTTATTTGATTTAAACTTACTGGTATGAAAAAGTTTTACTTTATAGTGGTATCATACATCGGAAGGAAGTCAGATGATACAGCTCTTAAGAAAGCTGTTGCAAATGTGATTTGGGGTGTAGTGCTGGCACACCCTCCTCTGATGTACACCTGAGAGGATTCTAGGGTCTTTCAACAACCAGGAGGGAATTGTGGAGAAAACTTGTAATGGAGTATCTTCAGTTTAATTCTTGTTGGTGCCATTCACACATCCTGAATTAAATTGTGAGTGCATTTCCATCAAAAGTGCTCAACATCTCAGTATGTTCTGATAATGTAAACTGGAATGCAGTTTCTTATACTTAGTTGATTGTGAGAAGCTGAAGGGATTAAAAACACCAATAAGAGATCCAGTGATACCAGTAAATATGGTAGTAATGTGTTCTGGTTTTGCTGCTGCTAATTGTTAGTAGGCTTAAGACATTATTATAGACAATTTCTTCTCTGGGAGATACTAGTTTGAGTTGTGGTTTTAGTTTAATATGGAAAAAAGATTTCAGTTTTGTGACACAGCAGCTATAAAACTATAGTCATCTAATTTACTCAGACTTAGTGACATTGATTTTTAAAGCTCTCACTTAAAACCCCAGGAAATGTAACTGCAAATTTAGGCTCTAATGCTAAAGTATTTATCCTTTAAACTAATTTTTCCTTCTGAATGCAAGCAAAAATCTTGATGAGCATTTGTTATGTAATCCAAAATATTTGAAGGAGGGAGGGCATTTGAAAAGTTTTAACTACAACTGTTTCTAGGCTGTGTTTAAATTATTAACATAAGCTTTCACTTCCAACCCATGCCGATGGGAGTATGAAAACGATTATTACTTTGCTGCTGCCTTTGCAGTACAGGAAAACTGTTTTCTAAGTAATTTTTTTTAATTAAACGTTAACACTGTTTAAATACTGATTTTGCAATGGCACTGACTCAAAGTCAGGAAAGCAACAAGACATTGCTTAATTGAAGAGAGATGGGGTATGTCAATATTCAAGTACTTTAGTGAACTGGAGTTAAAAGTAGAATCTGCTTTTCTTCAAACTATTATTCGGTTTCTTACAAATATGGGGATGCACTTTTTTCACTTCAAAGTTCTTAATTGAGTCAGGTAGTGATAAAACCTTGACTCTTGCTTTTGAAGTTATAAAACTTGGCTTCATACCAAAAAGTGTGTTTCTTGTAGTGCTACTGTTAGCCAAAAGAACTTGCCATTGTTCGATCTCCTCAAATAGCCTACTCAAAATGGAACTTTTGTGCAGCAGGAGACTCTGTTGCACAGCATACTTGGACTTGATGAACGTATGAAGCGTGAACGTAGGTGCCAAGCTAACTTTGTGTTTGTTCAGGAATCAAAGCAGGATTACTGTAGTTTTACTGTAGCATTCAAGCCTGATCACTTGTACCTGGCTCTGAAACTTAGCATTGTTCTAGGAGATGCCTCTGATAAGCACAACACTGCTTTTAGCTCTTGTTAGATCGCATGCCTATGTGTAGTTCTCAAACTGTAGAGTTGTGTTTAGGCATTGGTATGTAATTTGTATATATACTATCACACAGCATGTGCAATGTGAAATTTGTCCTTCAGTCCATTTTATTCAAAGAAAAGATGTAGCTGTTGCTGTGTCCAATTAATAAATACATAATGTAGAGTTATAAAAACAGGAAGATGCTTAAGAGATAGAGATGTTTGTGTGGACCCTATGCTCCCTGCTGGAGGATTAGTAAAATTTACTCCATTTCAGGTGAGTTTATATTTGACTGCAGTGTTTCATAGGTTTGGGGTTTTGTTGCCTTTACTTTGGGGTAGGGAGAATCTTTAAAAAGATAACAAGGTGGGTTTCAGGAGAGTCTGCAAAGAGTCCTTGAGTTTGAATCAGATGTAAATTGGAAAATTACTTGTTATTTTGGATGTTTAAACTGAATCAAGTGTTTCAACTTGTCAGGCAGAGTTTCAAGAGTAACTGTCTTTCCTGATAAACAAGATGAAAAGCTGTTGCTTCTGAGATGAGATCCAAGACACCGCTGAAAATCCGAATCAGTTCTCCAATGTCAGAACTAATGGAGTGAAATCAGATGTGTTTCTGTATTGCTTCCCTG
>JAVSBS010028339.1:0-11019 GCA_033124195.1 Coracias cyanogaster | reverse complement strand
CTCAGTGGTTTTCTAGTTCTCCTCAGGGAAGGGAGAGTGAGTGGGTGGGTGTGGCGTATCGTGGTATCTCCATAGAGTAGATACGATTTATGTGATATATCTGGTAATAAATTTGTTAAATATCCATCGGTCTCCGTAATTGCCTACGAGTCTGGGGCGGGAAGTATCTCGCTTTGCCCTCGATCCCCTTCCCCTTTGGGAAGGGGCACGGACGCTTCCTGAACAACAGCAGCGGCCCCTGCAGTGGGTTTTGGGGCGAGGACCAGCGTGGCTGATGGCACCAGGGGGCCCCAGCCTGTCCCTCAGCCCCGCTGCGAAGGCGGGTGGTGTCAGCGGGGCTGGCAGCAGGGCCGGGGCCTCTCGCCCCTCATGTCGCTGCGCTCAGGGGCTCTGCTCTGCCACAGCCACTCTCTGCCCGACTTCCCCCACCGCTTGTCCTTGGAGCGGCAACATTCCGCTTCCCTTCAGGCACGGAGCAGCCGCGGCCCCGCCAGCGGTCAGTCCTTTCCCTTTACAGCCCTGCCCGGCTGCCAGCCTGGGGGAGCGGTGCCCAACAGAGGGCAAAGAGAATCCCAGCATGGTGGGGACCTCTGGAGATCATCTCGTCCAGCCCCCTGCTCCAGCAGCTCACCCAGAGCAGGGGGCCCAGGATCGCGTCTGTGGGAAACCAACTCACTGTTTTGAAACATCTGTCTAAGTCAGCTAAAAGGAACTACAACTCCCATGAACCATTGGGAAGTCCTCCGGGATGCCAGAGATGTGGGGGACGCGGCAAGATATAAAAATCTGAGGGAAAACAGGAAACTTTCTCTTTTCCCTCCCCGCCACACTGAGAGAGCACCGTCTGGACCGTAGCCCAGAGACTCGCCTCGGCCGCCCCCGTTGCCGTGGTGGTATCTGGTGTCTCCGTCTCTCCCTCTCTCTCTTGTACGCACTATAAGGTACTCGCCGGACTCCTTCTCCCGAGTACACGTGCCCCGGCCGGCGCGTGTCGCCCCTGCCGCCGGGGAAGGACTCTGGGCGTGTAACTGCTTTTAAGGCTGGGAGTCGAAGAAGTTGTGAGCTGAAGAAGAAACCCACCAGTCGCTGCTGCGCCAGAGAGCGCGCGGCGAGGAAGTTGGCGCCGAGCCAGCGCCGCTGCCCTGACTGGAGCTGCTCTAAGCCAGGTCCTATCGCCGACGGCCACCACGATTGTCACGACTGCCGCCGCTCTAAGCCAGGTCCTATCACCACCGGTCAGTGCGATTGTCACGACTGGAGCCGTTCTAAGCCGAGTCCTATCGCCAACGGCCAGCGCTATTGCCACGACTGCCGCCGCTCTAAGCCGGGTCCTATCACTGCAGGCCACCGCGATTGCCACGACTGCCGCCGCTCTAAGCCAGGTCCTATTGCTGCCGGCCAGCGCGATTGCCGCCACGCCTGGAGCTGAGCCAAGCCGGATCCTGTCGTCGTCGTCGCCAGACCCCGCCCGGATCATCGCCACACGCCGGAAAAGGGGTAGATATACCAGACACACGCACACCCATACACAATTGCACCCACAACACACCATCTACATACAGGTCATATTTTGACCCAATTAAGTTCTTATTTGCTCTGTGCCCTCAGTGGTTTTCTAGTTCTCCTCAGGGAAGGGAGAGTGAGTGGGTGGGTGTGGCATATCGTGGTATCTCCATAGAGTAGATACAGTTTATGTGAATATATCTGGTAATAAAGTTGTTAAATACTCATCGGTCTCCGTAATTGCCTACAAGTCTGGGGGGGGAAGTATCTCGCTTTGCCTTCGATCCCCTTCCCCTTTGGGAAGCGGCACGGATGCTTGCGCCCTGACCACGACACTGGGAAAGACCCCAGGCTGGCCAGAAACCTGTCAGTGCGTCCCTGCTTCTGGGTCCTTGCTGACCTGACACCTTAACGTCGAAGGAGATGGCCTCATCCTTGCTCTCGCAGATGTACTCGCCCGCATCCTCCACACGGCTCTTGGGGATGAGGAGGATGCGCCAGGCCCCCTCTGCCAGCAGCAGCAGGTTGTCGGTCTCGTCCACCTCCAGCCCATCCTTGAACCAGCGCACAGGAGCATCCGGCACGGAGAGCTCACACCGCAGCTCCACGCACCCCAGCGCCTGCACCAGCAGCTCCAGCGAGCGCTGCGGAGGCTGCAAGATCCTCACTGGCGGCTCTGCCAGGGATGTGGAGGAAGGGTGTGAGATCTGCTCTCTGCACCGCTCCTGGCTCTGCAGTCTCTACTCATGGTCACCTGTGTCCCTGTCCCCGGGGGGCTGCACATATGCTACAGCCTCTGGCCCCCATGCAAAGGGGCAGGAGCTGCTGGAGGGCAGGGGTGGTGGGCACACCGTGCCAGCCCAGCGTGGCGAGATGGGGGGCACCCACCAGCCCCTGGGTGATGCAGCCGCACCCCCTCCTCTGCAGTGCTGAGGGCGGGGAGCAGAGCTGGGGACCCCATGGCACAGAGCCGGGGCAGTCCTGCCCTTCCCAGGACAGCTCTGCTGTGCCACCAACCTGCCACCGAAATGTGGTAGGAGACAGATGCATCCCCGCCGGCATCGCAGATGAACTCTCCCGTGTCCTGTGGCCGGGTGCAGGGCAGCACCAGCCGGCACCGCGGCCCCTCCTGCTCCAGCACCAGGCTCTCGCCCACCTCCACCTCCTCCCCATCCTTGTACCAGCGCACTGGGGCTGCCGGGCGGGACAGCTGGCACCACAGCTCCACACGCTGCCCGGCCATGTAGGTGTGGGGGCCCTCCTCGTTGGAGCTGACAATCCTCACTGGTGCCTCTGTGGAGGGACACATGGCGGGGTGTTAGCTGCAATGCTGGGTGAGCCCCATGTGAGGGTGGGCACCCTGTGGGCAGCTCACCGGTCACGGTCACTCTGAAGCTGGCAGCATCATCTCCAGCATCGCACGTGTACATCCCCGAGTCGGACGGAGCGGCTGTGGGGATGTGCAGCCTCCGCCAGCAGCCCTCTGAGCAGATGGCCAGGACCTCAGATGGGCCCACAGCCTTGCCATCCTTCAGCCAGTGGACAGGGGCATCTGAGGGGGACACCTGGCACTCCAGCAGCACAGGCAGCCCTGCCAGCACCTCCTGGAGCTGCTGTGGCTCAGGAACTGGGGTGATGTGGACCTGCGGGGCTGAAAGGACCAACAGCCTTTGTCTATTGGCCTGCATCCAACCTGCTGTGGGACCAGCAGCCTGGGTCGCCAGAGACCTGCAGCTCTGGTAGCTGAAAGGTGAGGGAGCACCAGGGCTGGGGTGTGAAGTGGCATAAACCATGGGCAGGCAGCATGTCTGTGCACTGGGGTGTGGAGGGGCAGCACGGCACAGGGCTCCAGGAGGCCACAGAGCAGCCGATCTGCTCCTGCCCACAGCCCCTTCCAGCCCAGGGACATGGGCAAGGAGCCGCTCAAGAGGAGGTGAGGGGTAGCCAAGATGCTGCAGCTGCTGGTGGGATGGCAGCATGAGCAGGGAGCTGGGGCAGAGGGAGAAGGGGAAGAGGGCCACAGCCATGCCTTGCACCCACCTGCCACGGTGATGGTGTAGAAGACAGAGTCCCCGACGGCGTCACAGACGAACTCCCCCGTGTCCTGTGGCCGGGCGCAGGGCAGCACCAGCCGGCACTGCGGCCCCTCCTGCTCCAGCACCAGGCTCTCGCCCACCTCCACCTCCTCCCCATCCTTGTACCAGCGCACTGGGGCTGCTGGACGGGACAGCTGGCACCACAGCTCCACACGCTGCCCGGCCATGTAGGTGTGGGGGCCCTCCTCGTTGGAGCTGACGATCCTCACTGGTGCCTCTGCCAGGGATAACACGGGGCTCAGCCAGGATGTAAAGACCAGAGTGAGTGATGGTGGTAGTCACAGCCCTGCATGGAGCAATGGCTTCACCAGCTCATTGGCTTTAAGGCTAGAAGGCATCACCTCATCTGCATCCTACATGGCATAAGCAGTTGAGCTGCCCCGCCTGGGGCTCCATCTTCTCCTCACCCATCGAACCCGAGAAGAGCACCTGGCTTCCAGCTGGCTGTAAATCACTGCTGTGCCCTTGCCATCATGGTACCTGTCCTGCTCTGCCCTGGGATGGAGCTGAGGGATGTGGAGGGGAGATGCGGGTAGGCAAACACCGCATTAGCAAGCCCCAGCACTGCTAATTGCTGTCTGTGGTGCCAGCACCAGCCCCTGTGGCTGCCTTACCTGAGGGTGCCCACACCTCTGGTGCCCACCCCTGTGCCTGTTTCTCTGTTTTGGAGGCCAGGTCCCAGCTGATGCTTCCATCCTGGCTCACCTTTGGCATTTGCTGACACTGTGGCACAGGCGTGTGGCTCGCCTGTGGCCAGCAGCCCCATCCCTCTGGCTCGCCAGGACCCAGGACCCCATGCTGAATCGCAGTGCTCTCTAAACCCCACTGGTAATGAACAACACATGAAATGTGTGCCACCGCTCACACCACCTCACTGACTTGAGTCAGGTCTCTTAAGGCAGAGGGGCTCCCAGTACAAACGTTAGAACAGTTCTCCTGGGAGAAGGTCAGGATGTAGCTCCTGCCTCCAGCAGCCAACACCGCCCGCTCAGCCCCGCATGTGGCCGCCTGAACTCTGCCACGGTGCTCAGCCAGCCCATGGGGCACAGCTGGCACCGGAGCACGCTGGTGGCCGATCAGTGACCTGCCCTTTTCCCAGCCCGCAGCTGCCCCGTGCCAGGTATCTGGGCTGTACACCTCCCAGACGGTTTCCAGTCACGATGCCCAGGCTGGGCAGTGCATCACCAGTCCCACAGCGCCTGGCAGCGGCACGGTGCCAGCTTGCAGCATCCAACCTGCCCCATGCTGAGCCTGCATCTGCCCAGCTCCCTGATGGGGTGCTCGGCCACTGCCTTCCTCCCTGGGCCTGCTGAAAGCAACCACATCCCTGAAGCGCAGCGGCAGAGGTTGAAGGGCACTGTGGTGAGGAGGGGACGGTGTGCCAGACCTCGGCGGGCAGCGCCGCTCTGGCACCGGCTCCGAGGAAGCCCCAGTGCTCAGCAGCTGCCAGAAAAGCCAGAGGCACGCAGGGGTGGCCAGGCTTGAGGCAGGCGGGCTCCATGCTGCAGCAGCCCATGGGGGATAGCTGGAATGCCTCAGGGAAATCCGAGTGTGCCACACCAGCGTGGACTGCAGCGGCCAGACCCACACTCGTGCCAGAGGGGTGACAGCCTGAGCCTCCTGGCACCCACCCCCTGCTCTGCTGGTCACACTGATGGCCAAGTCTTGGTGAAACCGAGCCAACATCCTAAGGTTCTTCTGCTGAAGTGATGCAAAGCTGCTCAGCCAAAAGTCTGAGCTTCAGCAGCTGGTGTTCCCTGCTCCCAGCCTAGGGAAGCTGAGGTCTCTGTGCCCCACACCCTGGCAGGGTGGCACAGACTCCTGCCTTTGCCCAAAGCTCACACTGCCTGTCCTCCTCACTGCTGATTTTGCCTTTATCACACTAAAAACCCTGCCTTCTTCACCCCGCAACAGTTACAACTTCACCGACTCTTCCAACATCTCCTATCACCCATCTCCTACATCCTCTGCTTTCTCCCCTTGCTACGCATTAACACCGTGGAGAGGCTTTACCACAGTGGTCACTGGGTTTTGAAGCCAGCAAGGGGAGGTCTTTCAATCACTTTCAGCTTTCATTACCCTCTGCCAGCCGGTGATGCCAGCAGCTTCTCCACGGCTGGGGCAGCCACTGTGGGACACCATCCCTGCCTGCACCCAGCAAACACCACCCAAGCATCAGTATCCAGGCAACCCCTAATTTTCAGGCCAGCAATTAGCACCATCCATCAGAGCCGTGTTTAACCCCAAGTCACCCCATGCCAGGTGCTGGGCCCACTATTTTTAGGACCTCAGAGGAGGGGTTGGTTACCGGCCATGGCAGAGGTCCGGCAAACTCCCGGGCACGCAGGTGCTACATGCCCTTGGGTGCTTGAGTGTTTCAGACTGGTGCAGGGAGCTCTCCCCTTTGCCAGTCTGTTTGCATGGTTTTATGCACCAGAGATACCACAAAGTCTCTGATCGACCAACCTTCTGGTGAGGACCCAGCAAGAGCATCTCTGATGAGCATCCTCAGAACAACAAATGACAGCAACACTGGCAGTGACACATGCTGTGGCACCCTGCACCACCAAAGAAAACATCCTGAGATGTGACCCTGCGAGCCCACCGCATCACACCCACCTGCCACCGTGACAGTGTAGAAGACAGAGTCCCCGCCGGCGTCACAGACGAACTCTCCCGTGTCCTGCAGCCGGGCGCAGGGCAGCACCAGCCAGCACCGCGGCCCCTCCTGCTCCAGCACCAGGCTCTCGCCCACCTCCACCTCCTCCCCATCCTTGTACCAGCGCACTGGGGCTGCCGGGCGGGACAGCTGGCACCACAGCTCCACACGCTGCCCGGCCACATAGGTGTGGGAGGCCTCCTCGTTGGAGCTGACGATCCTCACTGGTGCCTCTGCCAGGGATAACACGGGGCTCAGCACAGGCACCCAACTGACAGCAGCTTTCAGCCTCATCATGAGGGCAAAGAGAGGGGCAGGAGCCCCTTCTTCGAGTAGTGGGTCCCACACGCAGTTCCCAGCTCACCGGTCACAGTCACCACAAAGTTCACAGCATCATCCCCAGCGTCACACGTGTACACGCCGGTATCAGAGGGACCCGCTGAGCGGATAAGCAGCCTCCGCACGCAGCCCTCCACCTGCACGGCAATAACGCCGTCCGGGGGCACGGCCTCACCATCCTTCAGCCAGCGGACAGGGGCACCTGGGCTGGACACCTGGCACTCCAGCAACACGGGCAGCCCTGCTGGTACCTCCCGGAGCCGCTCGGTCTCGGGCACTGGGGCGATGCAGACCTGTGGGGCTGAAAGGCATCATGGAGGGGTGAGAAGCATCATGTAGCATGAGAGCCCCTGCTGCTCTTCTCCTGGCAGGACCCCAGGTGAGCACCCCGCTCACCTTGCACATGCAGCGTGGCCGAGTCCCGCACGCCACCGGACACGAAGGTAACCTGGGCCCCGCTGTCAGCCAGCCGCGCTCCCCGGATCAGCAGCGAGTGCTCCTTCCCGCAGTGCCGCACGCTGCACCGGCCGCCTGCCTCCTCCTGCTCCTCCTCAGCCAGCCTGGCACCGTTGAGGAACCAGGTGCCGCACACCACAGCCGACAGTTCCAGGGAAAACCGCGCGTCCTTGCCGTCCTGCACCCGCACATCCCGCAGACCCCTCTCCAAGCGAGCTGCCGGGGCTGGAGCACAGCCGGGCTCAGCCGCGGTGGCACCGGCCAGCAGCGTGCCATGGCACAGCATCCTGGCCAGCCTTTGGGGAAAGCCAGCTCCCGAGTGGCGATCGCCAGCTCAGCACCCTCACCGAGATGCACGGAGCCAGGGAACTCCACAGGGCTGCTCCTGCCATGCTCGTTGGCAGCGCAGACACGGAAGCAATAGTCGGCTTCACGGGGCACACTGTCGCCCAGCACCCGCACGCGGCCGGGCAGGTCGGTGGCGAGGCACTGCACCCACTCGCCTCCCCTCGCCTCCCGCCGCTCCAGCAGGTAGCGGCTGGCAGGGCGGAGGTGGGCGTTGGGTGCAGGGCACCAGCTCAGCAGGGCCGCGTTGCTCTCTGCCACGCTCATCTCAGCGGCCACCGGTGCGCTCGGAGGGTCGTGCTTCACACCTGCAAGTCACAGCCTGTGTTGCCTGCTGGGAGATGCCAGCGAGGCTCCCGCTGAGGTGGCAGATGGGCTGAGTGGGGCTACACAGCCTGTTTCTCAGGGGATCCTCTCCCTGATGGAGAGGATGGAGAGAATGGTGTTGCTCCCATGTCGCATGGTGCTGGTTGCCGGGGCTGGTGAGCGCCAGCGAGGCTGGGGCCCTAGAGCCCTGCTGAACGTCCCCTTCCACAAAAAGCCATCTCAGCATCACGTCCCCAGCAGAGTGGGTGCCCATCCCATCTCTCCCCTATGTCACCCGCCATGAATGGGCAGGATGGAGGATGCAGGGCCCCCTCTGAGCCTGGAGCTTACACTTGACCCGAAGCTGGGAGGACGTCTGGGACTCCCCAACAGCGAAGGAGATGATGCCTGCGTCCTGGCGGGTGACGTGCACCAGCACCAGGAGGTGCGTCCTGCCGAAGCTCTTCAGCACGGTGCAGGGTGACTCCCGCAGCCGCAGCCCGTCCCGGCTCCAGCAGGTCCCCTCCACCGCCTCCCGTGTCTCCACGCAGAAAACTGCGTTCTCCCCTTCCATCACATCCAGCTTCCGCGGCAGCCGCTTCGTGATCATCCCTACGGGAAGAGATGCATGAGGGCTGGGGAGGAGCACTGGGGAGCAGGGTGGGCTCCCTGGGGTGGTAGACAGGAGAAGGAGCGGGAGGTTGAGGAGGGGCAGCAGCAGGCACCACAGTGAAACAGTGGAAAGGCAGATTCAGGGGGCAGTGCGGAGCCTGGCAAGGAGGGGGATAGGAAGGCAAGAACATGCTGCCAGAGACCTGACCCTCACCTCGGACAGAGACCTCAGCAATGCTGCGCCCCTTGTCCTTCATCTGGCAGAGGTAGATGCCATCGTCGTCGGTGCGGGCATCGCGGATGGTCAGGCGCCGCACCACGCCTCGCTCCTCCATCACGTACTTATGGCTGGGCTGCAGCTCCCTGTCCTCCAGGTACCAGGCAGTGGGGATGGTCTCCAGCGGCACCTGGCACTCCAGCACTGCGTCCTCCCTCTCCACCACCTCCACATCCGCCAGCTGCACCTGGAACCGCAGCCGGTGCTCTGCCACCGGGAGAGATGGGTGCTGAGGGTGAGTGGGGCAGCCCTTCGCTCAGGGTGCTCCCAGCTTGCAAACAGCACCAAGCTCTTGGCCCTTCTCCATCTCTCTCCTCTTTGGCCTGTATGGGACAGACACTGCCCCAGGAAGCACATCCCCCAGAGTGCAGGGAACAGGGGCACAGGCTGAGGAAATCCAGTGATGCCCCCAGCATCTCATCAGAGAGTTTTGGGGTACATGGGAGAGCGCACGCCGGCACGCCATGGCAGAAGGGAGCAGCGAGATGCGGGCAGAGGATGTACCAGGTGCCAGATCACCCCAGCCGCGGGCTGTCCCCAGCTGGCAGGATGGCTCTGGGGGACGGGGCAGAGCCAGCGCAGACACTTGGAGCCGTGCCCTGCAGGGCTCCCTGCCAAAACCACTCGGCACTTCCAGGGGAATTTGTCACCGAGGCACTGTCCCCCCCCCGGCTTGTGGCTGGACACCCAGAGCCCTCCAGAGATGCCACCTCTCTGCAAGGTGAGAGGGGCACGGAGAGGGACACAGCGCCCTGGTGGAGCCCAGCATCCCCTGCTTCCAGCCCACAGCTCTGTCCAGAGGAGCCTGGGGTGACCCCGGCTGCACGGGGCAGGAGGGGGCCCAGGGATGCTGGGCTCACCCACAGACACATCCCTGCCAGAGGAAAAGCCTTGGGCTCCCCCAGCACCTCCAGCAACTGGACGCGCTCCTACCTTTCACCTGGAGCTGCACGGCACTGAGGGTCTGGCCGGCGGTGTTGGAGGCGGTGCAGACATACAGCCCCTGGTCCTGGGCTTTGCAGTACAGCACCTTGAGGGTGAAGTAGCCCTCCCGGTCCTCGTAGATGAGGTGCCTGCGGCCAGGGGCGAGGGGCTCACCGTCCTTCTGCCAGACAATCTCTGGCTTGGGCTTGCCGGTAACGTAGCAGCGGAACTTGGCATGCTTCCCCATGCTCACGGCGAACACCTTGGCCCCCGGCACCCTGCCGTTGGGCACCCAGGTCTCTGGTCCGGCACACCGTCCCACCGCCTGCCGCCGCCGCCGCTGCTGCTGCTGCTGCTCCACCAGCTGCTCAGGGCCATCAGCGGGAGAGCCATTGGGGAGCCCATCAGGCGGCACCCGGGGTTCAACCAGGAGCACGGCAGCAGCCAGGGCCTCCCGAGAGCCACTGCGTGCCCGGCACACGTATACCCCCGCATCCGGGGGCCGGGCGCTGAACATCTTCAGGAAGTGCCAGTTGTCCGGCTCCTGCCCCACCATGAAATGGCTGCTCTCGAAGAGGTCAGAGAGCTTGTGCCCGTCCTTCTCCCACTCCAGCACTGGGCAGGGCTGCCCAGACACCCTACAGGTGAACATCACGTCCTCACCCCGGCACACTCGCATGGATGAGGGGGCAACAAGAAAGGCAGGCCCCTTGCTGCCCGAGTATCCCTCCTCTTCTTGGGGCTCCCCAGCCTCCACTTTGAGTGTGGTGGCAGCGTAGGTCTCGCCAACACAGTTCTTGGCCTTGCAGATGTAGAGCCCGCTGTCCTGAGGGGTGGTGCAGGACACCAGCAGGCTGTACAGGTCCCCCTTAGCCTCCACGTGGAAGCGGCCCGAGGGCTCAATCGGCGTCTTGTCCTTCTCCCAGAGGATGCTTGGCCGGGGGTCGCCCGTGATCTGGCAGCTCAGGATGGCGTCTGTGCCACTTCGCACCGTGAAGGCACGTGGGTAGGCCAGGAACCTGGGGGCTCCCCCAAAGCCCTCCATCACTACCTCCCTGGGGTCACAGCAGGTGGCTGGCCAAAGCAGCAGCGGGGATCATCAGCCTGGAGGGATGCACAGACCAAACAAGGCAGAGGCTCAGGCTTCGGATAAGGGGTTGCTACGGAGCTCTACCAGGGGGGACCTGTGCCCAGAGTGAAGCCCCCAGCATGGAGGTCTGGGAGCTCCATATTTCTGGAGAATATGTCGTATGAGGAGCACCTGAGGGAATTGGGATTGTTTAGCTTGGAGAAAAGGTGGCTGAGAGGAGACCTCATTGCTCTCTACAGCTACCTAAGAGGAGGTGGCAGTGAGGCTGGTGATGGTCTCTTCTCCCAAGTAACTAATGACAGGACAAGAGGTAATGGCCTCAAGCTGTGCCAAGAGAGGTTTAGATTGGGTATCAGGAAGAAGTTCTTTACTGACAGAGTGGTCAGGCACTGGAACAGGCTGCCCAGGGCAG
>JAVSBS010028336.1:0-29757 GCA_033124195.1 Coracias cyanogaster | reverse complement strand
TGCTTTATCTCTTTCTCTTCCTTCTTCCTTCCTTCCTTTTTCTTCCGTCCTTCCTTCCTTTCTTTATTTTTCTTTCTTTCTTTCCTTCTTTCTTTCTTTCCTTTTCTTTCTTTCCTCCTTTCTTTCTTCCTCCCTTTCTCTCTCTTTCTCTCTCTTTCTCTCTTCCTTCCTTCCTTCCTTCCTTCTGCTTATCCTTCTCCTCCTACTTCTTTCCTCTTCCCCTTCCCATTTCCCTTCCCCTTCCTCTTCCCTTTCCATTTCCCCTTCCCCTTCCTTTGTCATCCCTTTCTTTTCATAGAAGCACAGAATGCCTGAGGCCATAAAGGACATCCAGAGGTCATCTTGGTCAATCTATCTGCTCAACAGGGTCACCTAGAGCTGGATGCTCAGTCCCACAGCCAGACAACTTTTGAAGGTCTCCAAGGATGGACACTCCACAACCTCTCTGGGAAGCCCGTGCCAGAGCTTTCTCACCCTCACAGTAAAAAAGTGTTTGCATGTTTCCTAGTGTTCAGACAGTACCTCCTGTGTTTTGGTTTGCCTCTTGTTCTATCTTTCTCTGCCTCCCACCACCCTGCTGCTTTCCGTTCTTTTTTTTTTTCTCAGTCTTTCTCTCTCTTACTTATTTGGACTTTCTGACTTATCTTTTTAAACTTCTTTTAGAATGATCTCACTGTCTTTGGTTAAGAATTCAAATTTTTATTTTGATATTAAAAAAAGAAATACACAATGAAAATGTATTCATGATCAATGTTATAATCTCCATTATATCATCATCACTATGAAAGATTGAGAGAAGAATGAGAACATTGTGTCACAAAATGTCTAGTTAATACACTGTGATGACCAAAATACTTTACTCAAAATTTCAAAATCACACATTCCCTTAAAATGTAGCTAAGACCATCCTTGTGTATGATTAATGCTTTTTACAGCATTCTTCTGGGAGGGAGAAGAGATTTAGCTGTGTTCAAGAAACCAAACTTCCTGGCTCCAGAGTGTGTACTGTCATCCTAAAGGTGTTATATAAAAGCTAGATCATGGTCCAACCAACTCCTCTAGCTTTGCTTTAAAATAAGGGCAAAATTTTCTGCCTGTAGCAGGCTTTCGGCTACAAATCCTAAACTTTGGTCGGGATTTCAGGTACTTAGTTTCCAGTGCTTTAGGTGGAAAATGTATATACAAAATGTGCTCATCCGTTTTCTAGAAAAGTAGAAGACGTCTGTGCCACGGTATCTCCCTGTATGTATTTGGGGAAGTATTAACAAAAACCTAGTGAGAATGAGAAGTACTTCTTGAGGTGAATGTTACTAGTCAAGAATATGGGATGTCTTCTTGATTGTTTGAAATACAATTCAAAATGCTGAGGGTTTTTTTTTTTATTGAACACACATTTATTATATTTATTATCAATACTGAGCTGTTTTACAGGTTCTAAATCATTTTGATAGATAGATGAATGTTGTCTATTTTTATAACCATAATTTCTTTTCAATAATCATTATTGCTTGCATTATTTATCCAAGCTTTAATTGCTTTGCAGTTTTAGTGGGTACCAGGGTATAACCTGTACTTCCTTTTTGTCATGGCTTAACCCCAGCCAGCAACTATCACCACACACCTGCAGGTTCATTTCCCCCACAGCAGGATGGGGGAGAGAATCAGAAGAGTAAAAGTGAGAAAACTCATAGATTGAGATAAAAACAGTTTAATTACACAAATAAAAAACATAGTATTTATTACTTACATATTTATATTTTCTACTCTGTTTTTAAAGGAAATTACTGAAAGAAATCCAGTAAACTCCCTCTCTGCAAATATCATTCTACTTTTGCTGTCAGTCAGTCTCCCTTGAATAAGTCAATAGCCTTTGCCTGAACTTCCTGCATTACCTGGTCTTGAAAGAACACTTAGACCTAATTCTTGTTTGTTTCCTTAAAATATTCACATCCTGTGACTGTATTTTCAAAAAAGAGGTACTATGTTACATTCTTCTTTAACTATAGTCAGGTTTTGAAATTAATCATACGGAAAATAATATTTTACCAGCAGAGGGAGATATAATACTAACAAAATATTTTTTTTACATGATTTATTACATGCTGGAGGAATATTTTTTTATTAGGATTTCTTTGTGTTAATTGACCACAGCTAGACAAGTATTTCCAGGGCTGCAAAACCAAAGCATCCAAATGGGAATGCTAATGGAATGTTTATAGCCCAAAGTATTTCCTGGAGACTAACTGAGATTGTTCATAAGAACAAAAATTTCATCCAGATCTACTGGGATCAAGATTACATCCTTTGTCACTAATTTCCTGCATACATTAAATTAACAGGTAATGTGTACACAAGCCATGTGAAATACTCTGCATTGTTTCAGAATATGGTTATATATATATATATATACACTATGGTTATATACATGGTTATATACTATACATGGTTATATACTATGGTTATATACAAATATACTATTTGTAGGTTTTATAGTCTGAGAAGAGGCTCTCCCTTTCAATAAAGTAAGATTGGCATGTCCAAAAAATATCAAATTCACACTTCACCAAAATTCAATATGAATTACATTGGCCCAAAAGGTTTTTATTTATAAGTATTAATTAGGAAGGGAAACAGTTTCTTGACTCCTAATTTAGAGCACCTTTGTAATCTAACATTTTTTGGATCGTAACATTTCTGTTACTTTCCCTCCCCGCCTTTATTTTAGCTTCTTAGTTTTCTATATCTCTGCAACAGACTCTGTATTCTACAATAAATGACATCATGCAACCTCAAGAACACTAAGAACACAAATGACATGCCTAATTATTGCTGTAAAAATACAAACCGGCAATATATCCCTGAAGTAGAAGATAGATTACATTTGTTAATATGTTCAAGTACAATTTGACCATTTACAGTACTAGAAGAGCTACATAAATAATCTCATGAGACTATTTTAAAGGCTTAGACTGTGTGCTCCATGGACTGCCATATGGATTTCAAATGCACTCTTTATGCAAATACAGTAGAACTGGCACTGTTATCTGTTCTCTCTCTTCCCCCAATTCCCTAAAATAAGATATATTGTTTGAATGATATCAGAAGATCAAAGACTTAGAGGAATTATATTTCAAATTTTTTGATGAGAAATTATCTAAATATTAGCATAACAGCAGTGCTACCATTACTGTTCTTTGTATGCTGTTTGTGAAAAACTTAACTTCCAAAAGCAGAGAAAAATAATGTAGTGTCTTTACTAACATACATATCAGTATGTCGCATATAACTTATTGTTCCTCACATCATCGTTTTCTTGACCAGTCTTTACTATTAGTCATTTAAATTAATATCACTTTAAATTCTGTATATATGGCTTTTTTTTTTTAAATGGGAATTCTCCAATTATTTCTGCAGAATCTTTATGACAGCAAAACCATCCATACAGTGTTATACAGATTAAAAGAAACTGTTCACATCTGTGGCCTTTCAACTTTAAAGGCATCATGCTTTGAATGAAACAAACTTTTCTCTATTAGCTAGTAGGTGATACAAATTATTGGTTTTCAGTCTAGGCTTCCTGGAATGGAGAAACTTTCTTTGGGTAGCTGTTTCACTTTTAAATTATCATGGAATTTCAAAAAGCAGCAGAACTGTTGATCTTTCAATAATTTGTCACATTACCCTGTCTAGTCTTCTCTGTACTTCAGGGAGAAGTAGAAGACAAAATTAAAAGGTGATGTACAATGTCTTATGGGATTCTGCTTTTTTGGGTTTTTTTTCAGTATTAGATAACAACAACAAAAAATACTTCTGTCAATGCAATTTTTTACATGGGCTATGCTCATTTTGGTATCAATATAACAGTTTTAATCATCATTTTGTATTTAGGTAAATACTTTTTGGAGCTCGGAGGTAAAACTAAAACATTACCTAAATTTTAACTTCTGTTACTAAGGATGTTCACACTAACATAAATTATATAATCAGAGATGTACATTAGAAAACCCCATTAACTAACTAAAGTAAGACTCATTATAATTATGCTTTATAAGATAGATTCACATATATTTTATTTGTTTGTACTCTTTATCTATTACTGACAAACAGATTCACTTAGCAGTTGATTTGATTAAAACTGGAAATACTGCATCTAAGTGGTGCTGAAGAGTAACCTTTGTTGCTTAGTAACACCACATAAAATCCAAGTGATAACATAGTAAGCTAGAATCCTGCTATTAATCGCTGAATTTGCTATGCTTATGAATATTTTTTTAGTTCGGTTTAGTATATTTTACCATTTTCAATATTTTCACATAAAACTTGCCATCAGTATTATCACAGTCATTTTTACATTAACCTGCATATATTATTATTAGATCTTGTATAGTAGAGTGCAGCACATTTTAAACATATGGAAAACAGCATTCTGGTATATAATAAAATTTAAAAGTAAAGAGCTTTATCTTCCTATACAGAATACAGAAAAGAGAAGCTTTTTTATTGAACACAAAGATTCTTATCAGGGATTGACAGGCAAAAAGAGTTGTGCTTCTACCATGGTTTCATGTATGATCTGATCAACATCTGGCACTAAAAATTTAAGATAATGAAATTTGATTGTCTGCTGTTGAATTCTTTATCAGAAGCTGCCCAAGATATAGAGGTAAAAATCTTATAAGGGATTTTAAAATCAGTATTTGGAAGGAATTAGAATTATTTGCATGGTGGCTTTAAAAATAAGTCTCTCACTCATTATCTCCTGATATTTCTTGCTAACTTATTAGTTTTTCAGCATTTATATTAGAGACCTGAGGGGCTTTGGTTTTTCATCTGACTAAGCAAACTAAGACAACATCAAAAGACCTAATTTATTTCAGATATTGGAAATTAAAACATAACAGTAAACTAAGTTCAGGTGGAAATTGCGTCACCATCCAGTTATTCTAACCGTAAGGAGACATTGCTTGAGAAACATAACCGTTTCCCCTTAGCAATATATAGTTATAGCATTGTGAAAAAATATGGACTTAAATTAAGATAGTGCAGTCATACATTGATACACAACTGGAGTTGTGATTGAATTATAAATATCTGATTTTTGGAGTTTCTAACTTGGTCATAAAACTTTGCTCAGGGCTAAACGTTGTACAAGGTGTACATTTACAGAACAAGCTGTTGGGGTTTTGTTTGAAAAAGGGCATGCAGAATGAGTGCTATTCTTTGTGACTAAAATGCTGACTAAACATATTTTGACTGTTACTCAAAACTGTATAGCTAAAGATTTCCTAGTATTTTTGTCATATTGGTGAAGGAAAACAAAAGGTTAACCACCAGAACTGTTTACATAGTGATGACATGCAAACTGAAAGCACTTCGTCCAAAATAAAAAAATGTTTATGACAGAAGAGCAAGATAAGCTCCCTTAGAGAACTCTGGAAAATCAATACATTAAATGCATCATGCTGTATGTGAATAAGTATGAAAAGTTACTGGGAAATACTGATACTTATAAAAAGAATAAAAAATGTTCTAATATACCTCTGAACTTGTTTGTCCTTAAATTATGCAAGTTTTTAGAAAAAAATATTTAAGGGAAAATTATTTATACCTAAAGGATTTAAATAAATATATAATGTGAGCTTATATAAGAGTATACAGTATCAGATGACAATAGCTGTTTCGTTGTATGGAAGAGAAAAAATTAGACTATGGAGGAATCATAACTGGAATTTTTTGAGGATTGTGAACAGTCTCTGTATCTCAATCTTCAATTCTGATCTTGGCTTAAAAAGTTAAAGTAAGGTAATGAAATTAGATGATATCACAAAGTTGGTAGAAATTCTGAATAGAGTGGAATATCATACATGAAAAAATGAATAGACTTAGGGAGAGAAAAAATAGGATGAGAGGGAATTTATGACAACAAAGTGCAAGTCCATTCATTTAGAGACTCCGAACAAGAATCTGTAGTGCAGTATTAGACACAAGTTGAGATTTTCTCAGCTGGAAACGAAAAATCATTGGAAAAAACAGATATTTCTATATTTCTAAAGTATATTTATAGTAAATCAATAATGGTATAAAGATGTATAAAGGGCAAAGATCGTCCCCCAAATCAGTAAGCAAAATGCTTCCAGCTAATCAGAAGTCTTAGTAACTTTGTGCAAGACATCAGTAAGACCTCATTTAGAGTCAGTGTAGAGATTTAATTACCTGAATTGAGGAAGGATGAGGAAGGGCTACTATGTAGAATAAATAAGTAAACAAATAACAACTTGAAGAAGAAACTAGCAAAACCAACACTCACTAAGGAAATGAGGATTCATAGATTGTGTCTATCTTTTCAAGTAAAACACACTAGGGGAAAAGTTGTGACCACTCTAAAAAGTCAGCATGGACCACACAGGAGCAGATACCATTTAACCTGTCATAAGTTTTGTCAAAAAACCTCTGAGAAGGCTTTGCATTACAAGACTAATGATATTTAACCTCAGTTTGATACCATTAAAAAAGGCTATACTACAGTCTCATGCTTTCTGAATTAAAAACAAAAATTAAAAAAAAATAGCACATTCAAGCATTTTCTACAGTCATAGCAGCAGGACATCTAACACAGCAACACAACCTTCAGACTGTCCGGAAGTGTAAGAATATCACGATGACTACTTATTACATAAGACTATCAAAAGTGCAAAGTGTTTGAAACACAGAGCATATAAAACTCATCAGCTGCGACATCTTCCTCTTCTCCCCGGAAGAGTGACCAGTATTCTAAACTCTTGAATTTGTAAATGTATGTAAAAATATGATTTCTTCTTTTTTTTTTTTTTTTTTTTTTTTAATATCAATATGTTACAACTCTGTTATTTCTTAGAACCATAAAAGTAGTTATATTAACTTTTCAGATAAAAGGTCCACCATGACCACAGTTCTGTCTAGGAGGGTGAGCAGCACAAAATGGAGGAAGATCACACGAACAGATCAAACGTGGAACAATATTTAACAGAATTCTCTATCAAGGTGGTGTAAATTGTGCTTCAGAGATGTAGTGAGCCAGAGGTGGTGTCTTCATATTTGTAGAGTATTTTTTGCTCCATTAATTTATGTAAGCACTGTCTGAATACAGATAAATATAATATACCTTATATGTTAGAAAAAACTGTTGACCTGTCTTTATTTAGAATTCTAGATTTCTCTCCTACCCTCCTCACTTAACTCTTCCCTTGCAGAGAAGTTTTATCACTCATACCTCAAGTGAAAATTGTTTTGCAAATTTAGTCATCTTCCCTAATGGCCGTATTTAAGATGTGTTTGAAACATGAATATTGTCCTTGTTTGGCCAGGACAGGGTTAATTTGGAGCAGCCGGGCTATTCCATACCATGCTGCCATCATGCACCAGGGCCAGTTCCAGTTCCGCAGGGTGACTCATGGCATGCGGCCGGTCTGCTTGGCTCCATCTGTTTGTCCACACAGTATCGCTTATTTTGTATGTTGTTTTTCTCACTGTTGTCATTGATGTTGTTTCTGCGATTGTTTCTTGTGTGTCATTGTATTAAACTCTCCTTATCTCAACTCAAAAAGGGATTCCTGTCTTTCCCTTTGTCCGAGTGGGAGGGCAGCAGCAGTGGCCACGTGGCTTGGCTGACGGCAGGGACTGAACCACCACAGCTTTACTAAACCACTACAAATATACACTGGGAAAGTATTTTAGTTTTTATTTCTTTTCTAATAGTTTCCAACACATACTTTGATTTTTTGACCACTATTGAACAGGTACCAGTTTTTCTTTACTACAAGGTCTCACCCCTGAGGTAATAACCAGTGCATGGTGCATCTGGTTTTTGTTGTTTGTTTTTTGGGTTTTTTTTTCCCAACCACTTGTCTACACTGATATTAATTTTCCATGCTGCTCCACAGTTTCTTGATGTCATAAACTCTTTGAAGGTCTTTCTGCAGTTCTGCATGGTCTGGCTGTATGTCCTCATTATCTAGAATAACTCCATACTATCAGCAATTTTTATGCACTTGCTGCTCACATTTAGCTCATTTACGAATAAATTGAACAGCACAAATCCCAGCACAGACCATTAGTGAGCTGTTGTGACCCTTTATTTTCACCCTATTTCCTGACTTTAGCCATTTATTTTTCCATTTGAGACCATTCTTTCCCATTCAATAGTTGTTTAATTTCTTTAGAAGTCCTGACCGAAGGGATATGTCAAGAGCTTTGTGGAAATACAGCTAAACCAACTGAATAATCTTTATGCATGTTTGTAGATAATTTCAGATTATGTCAATAAACTTATAAGGCAAAGCTTCCTAAAAATAAACCAATTCACTCATTTCAACTAAATCACACTAATGAAACAATTAACTAATTCAGTTCTTCACAGTGTTTTCAACTCCTTTACCAGCAGTTCTTCAGAGCTCCCCTTACAAAATGTTTAAACAATTGGCATGACACTTGCCATCTTCCACCTTCAGATGTTCAGGAATTTTTAAGAGATGTCGGTATTCACTCTAATGCATTTTCTACTTGCTTTAGAGCTCTTTGATGAAGACTGGTAGATTCCCACAAATAAAATGGTTCATTTTATGTTTGTTCCACAACATCTTCTGCAAGTATTTTATGTGATGAGCCCTACACAATTAAGGGTTAGGGCGTGGGAAATAAAGTTTATTTCATAGTATAAAACGAAAGTGAAGAATTCTTTTTAAGCTTCTCTGCAATGGCCTTTTGTTCCCTGAGCACTCTATTATGTATTTTGGCCTTACAGACTCTTTAGGAGCCATTTTTTCCTTATGTGTTTGAAGAAAACTTCAGTACCTTTTGATATTTGTTCATCAAATTATTTATGGACTTACTATAGTGGGTTTTTTCTGTTTTCATAAGTTGAGCATGGTATGAGATTTATTTAAAGGCTGTCTTCTTGTTTCTACTAAGAAATTACCATGAAAAAGCTTTTGGCTTCAGATCCATCAGAAATCTATTTACCTTTGCAAGCAGGTTCTGTTTATATGCTGAATAAGGAGAACATACATATTTTAATGCAGAATAAAATGAAAACGCACATAGAATAATCCATTTTCATTTTATAGGGTAGGTCCGTGTTCTTATACTTGTTTTTCCTGAAGAGGATTTCATTATTACCCTTAGCTAATTGCAAAGATACGATAATTATAATGGAAAGTGTATTAGAACTTTGGGCAGATGGCTAAGTCTAAGGTTTATAAAGATATATATGTATTATTTTACTATACTGCAATGAGTGTTGTTATTTGTACCAGTAGAACAGAGTTGGATGCTAACCTGAGAGAATAATTTTTTCTGAATATTAAAAAATCTAATTTTCCATAGTGGTATTAAACCAGAATGACAACAGAAAAACAAACAAACAAACAAACAAAAACCAAACAAACCAAAACATAGTTCTAAGATAACTGAAGGATGAAAGATCTCAGAATTTCTAGATTCAAGATTTTTTCAGACCTGAACCTCTGTTTCCTATGTTAAATTAGAGGATTTTATTATAGTTGCTGATGATTTTTTTTCTGCCTACCCATTACACATTAGAGTGTCCTTAAGTAAATTGTCTCCTTTGCAGCCCAGTGATAATTGCAGGGCCCTTATCAGTACCAGAAGGGAAAATACATTGTAGGTACAAAATGAGACAAAAAAACCCCAAACACATTCTAAAATTATACTGCTGCTAACACTTATGCTCATATTTTATTTTTTCTGTATTTATATTTCTTGTGGAAATTAATTTAATCCAGTTTCACCTCTGCATAATTCATTATGTTAAATTATATACCAGTTCACTATTTTTCCTTTAGAAAACTGCATTATCAGGGCTGCACAATGTTCATGGCATGTCTATACTTCCGAGTCACAAGGTCTGTAATATTTTTTTGTAATCCATTATTGGTACATTGTAATACCACTTAATAGCATAACACATGTTTTAAGGCTCTTCCAGCTGGCATGGTCAGCTACTGCAAATTCCCAGGTTCCCAGATAATGTGAATTTGATGATCATTCTCTGTTGCAGAGATACAGGATTGCATAGCAATGAAGCTAATCACTAGTTCTTTATCTATAATGTTCCTATAAAGATTTCTCACAATGACAGAGATAGGAAAGGCCTGACACTCATTTAAAAAGCCAACTTTCTACTTCTCTGCAATTTCAACCGTATTTAACACAAAGAGAGAACTTCAATGAGTACTAGCAGAAAGGAAAATCAGGTCAAGATGATGTAAGAATATGGGAAACATTAATGGACTTTTTTTTTTTTTCTGGCAGACATAGGAGTGGTTTACATCTGCACATGGATATATATCTGCTGTCTTTCTTTCCAGACAGTCTTTGCAAATTTCTGTCATCCAAGTATAAAGAATATACTCATAAGATGAATAGATTAAAAGAACTCCTAGATCAATTAAAAAGACAAGCAGCTTTTTCAAATTGATGTATGTGTAAAGACTTGAAAGAAATATTAATGATGGATAATATGAAATCTCCAATGTTAGTCTAGCAAAGAAAGTGAATAATTTTATTAGTAGAACTATTAACACGCTGTTATCTTATCTGAAAAAAACAGTAGTTTCAAAAATAAAAATGCTTCACCTGCAAGTAGTTTGATATCCACACACACACACAAAAAGTCAATTTGTGCATATGTGATTGCTTATGCACAAATGGCATAATAAAGAAAAATACTGGGAAAAAATGTTTCATTAAATGCATTAAAATATTGATTAATAAAAGTGTCCTTAATATCATAGGCACATTTGTTATAAATGTTAGCTTTATTTTTCATTAGTTATTTTTCTGCTGTGGTTCTAAATTGAGCATTCTGGATCAATGGAAATTCTTATTATTTGACCACATGATTGGAAAATTGCTACACCTGGTCCTAAGATACGTCTGCTAATGATAACATGCTAATGATAACATGTTATACTGGGGCTTCATATTTAAGAAGTAAAAATTAAAATGACATTTATAAAATGCAAATACTCAAATAAGAGATCTGGGATAAGGATTCTGGCAGAATATTTTTATACAACAAAGTTATTCGTAAGGCCTTTCCAGTTTCAGCTATGTCGATATCTGGATTATGATTAATCAACTAGATTGTCTGTATAATTCAAGGAGATTGAGATTATTTCCGGAAGAAAATTCTTCTAACCATTTTAGTTATCTGTGTTATGATGAGATGAATAATATTCTAGAAGTGCCCATTTTTATTCATGGAATAAAACCTCTAGTTGCCAAGATCAGATGGTGATGTCTGCATCATAAAAATTTAAATGTATGTGAGATAAATGAGATAAAACCCACTATATTTTACTTATCTCAGTGGAAAAGAATATGAATTGCTACATAATGCTTACTAAACATTCATGTGTTGTGGAAGGAAATTACCTTATCAATTGTATTAAAAATAATGGAGCTAAAGATAACTTTTTTGCTCTGTGTGATGACTACAAATATTACATCCATTTCCTTTATGCTACAGCATCATTTTTAAAGTGAAGCAGGTGTTAAGAATCCATCTAAAGAAGATTAAGGAGGAAAAGAGTTGCATAAAATTATTCCTGTTCCATGAAATTAAAAGTTCCCCGAGCCTGTTCTCTGACAGTAGTCACGTAATGACTGGTACTCATACTGTTAAACATGGTAATGTACACCATGTCAATAGTTGCACCAATATCGCATTTTGATAAAGGTCCCTGGCCCACATTAACTCCTGAAACACACCCAGGAATTGTATGGAAAAGTGTTAGCAAGAATGGACAAAGATCAGGCCAGAGTCTGTTCTATCATTTTGACTTAAATTGATCACAGAATTGCCCCCAATGCTATTTGTACTGCTAGCATAGATATTTCTTTAGATCCCCTGAATACCTCCCACCCATACTTATTAAATGAAAACAATGAATGCATCATAACTTTTTATGTCATTTCACGTTTCTTGCTTGCATTTTGGATAAAAATAAAGTGAGAATAGAGAGTGCTTTATGGTTCAGTCTTGTTTAATCACTTGCCACCATTCATAAGAAATAATGACTACACACTTTTATATTCACAAGCTCAGACACTTCAATCTTTTGGAAAGAGTGTACTTTCGGGGAAAAGGAGACAGGAAATATTTTGATATATCTCCTTCGAAAAATCTTGCCATTAGTCAATACCAAAAAAGAAGTGTCAGGGTCCAATCCCCCACATATTACGGAAATAAAAAATACAATGGAAATGGGGGTCAAAATTAAAATAAGAATTCAGGAAACACTGAATATTCTGGTGGAACACAAAGGGCACGGTTACTGTCAGAACTTTTTGGCATACACCACAAAGTAATGTTTGCAAATTCCAAAACTTGATCTTTTAGGACAGCAGAAAACGGTTGGCCAGGGAGAAGAGGGAATTATTGTGAATATTAAAAAAAGACAACTTCAATGTATGTTCACTTTATAGGTTACATCAAAAACAAGTTTCTTACGCTAAACAAGCTGGTATATATGCTTCTTAGAATATAGTATCTCATATTCAAGAATATTTTTTTTCCTATCCGTACTTAAATTATATAGAATGTTCAATGATCATAAATCTTATATTCCTTAAAATTTAAGTCACTTACCAAATTTTTGCATTTATAAAGGATTGACATTTTCAACGAAGTACTTTTTAGTAAGCTTTCTTTTTCATTGTTGAATATCAAACTTTAAGAAGTAGTACAGAAAAAATAGAGAAATGTAGAGTAAGGAAAATGGCTTCAGTTTTGGCAAATAAAATATAAAATGTTCAACATTTTTACGAAATCTAATTAAAATGAACTTTGATTAAACTGATTATTAAGTTTTTCTTTTTGGAATATGTCTAATGCATGTTCTTCAGATGTTATTAAAAAGTGAGTTTTTAAGATTTTTTATTGGTATAATTTGATTATACAACTTTATCGGGTTTTTAGAACTGCTCTTGCTTTTTTCAAATAAAGGTGACCTGTAGCAGATACTGTATTTTAGAAGAATATGAGCTAAGTCCTTTTTTACAACCTCTTTATAACATTTCCCTGTAATTCCTTTTTATCATCCTCTGTTTATTGAGGGAAAATTGTAATTAAAGTCTTACATAGTATGACTTAGATAACTTTAAAATCTATTATGAGTAGTATAGTGCAACATATTTCCACTTAATTCACAATCCAACTTTTTTTTGATCATATTATACATTTTATTTACTTGGGGTTTGTTTGTCTCTTTATTTCTTTCTTTTGTTGTTTGTTTGTTTTCTAGAATTGTTTGCAATAAATATATAAGATATACAAACACAAGAAACATCTAGTATCTACTACTAGATGTGCAACATTGATACCAAATGTCTTAGTAGAAATTTTTTTATAAAAATAAGATATTTAATTTTAAAATATTTTCCTACTTTTATACAAATTACATATTCTTGGTCTCTAGGTTACTCATGAAAGTTCTAGATCAGAATGATGAATTACTTTGAGTTGAAATATGACATTTATTTTTTAACACAGTAAACATAAATCTTAGCATGCAGAGACATCTCAAAAGCATTGAAAATTCTGTCTATCATCATATCAGGGTTTGAGGGATTTTTAGCAAAAAATCTCTTAGGAATAAACACTATAAACATTTAATAAAATTGATTATTCTCTTGTTTAGAAGCATATTTCCAAGTTGATATTGTAGGACCATCTTTTAACAGATTTCAGGGGGGATCTGAATTAGGCCTTAAGTTACTACTGAGTTCTTTTTTCCTGTAGCACTCTGTTTCACTATGGATGCCTTTTGGTGACACCACTGAGACAAAGAGGCAAAAATGTTAACATCCACTTCTGAAATAAGTCTTTGAGAAGAGAGTCTTCCCCTGCTCACTTAGTCATAGAAAACAGTCCAGCCGAAGCCTGAAGAAACATACCTGCAAGTATTAAAAAGATGTGTGGATGTGGTGCATAGGTACATGATTTAGTGATGGCCTGGCAGTGCTGGGTTAATGGTTGGACTTGATATTAAATATCCCTTCCATCCAAAACTATTTCATGATTCTAAATGCTGGCTTTGGACTATGTGATTAACTAAACGTGATCAACATTTTTGTAAGAAGAGATGAATAAATTATGTTTTCCTCAGATATTCGTCTTTTGTTTGAGAATATAAGTCCTTGCTTGGCGGAAAACAAAACACACTTCCTCACATCAGTAGCATGTCATTTTTTGAATTACATGAAGTGTGCACAGTCTGATTCACACATACAAATCATCTGAAAAAGAAGTATTGATTATTTTTTTAATAAATCAATGTTTCGGTGTGTAGTCCCCAGGGTGATTTATAGTTTATAATTTTCTACATATATAACTATTTAGTAATGATAAAATATATATTTCAGGAGTCCAATGAATAAAGGTATAACAGAATAAATTTTTGTTGCAGAATTTACTTGTAATATTGTGCCTTTTCTATGTCCTTAACCATGCCCCAGACCCCTTCTGTAAGTTCCTCTGACTTCTCTCAGTGGTACAGTCCATATATCTCTTAATATCAACATATTAACAATCATAGTTATACCAAGCAGTCTGGCAAACTATTTTCTATATTTGAGGGAACAATTTATCCCTATGAAATGCAGTAAAAGGCAATCTTGTCTAATTACATTAAGCATATTGAAATGTTAGCTTTTCCCTCATGAGTACTAACAACAGATTTGTAACTGTTGATAGTACTGAATTTAAAATGTCCCTCCATTTGGGAATTAGAAGACCAGGTTTGCTTTTCAATATATGACCCTTTCTTGTTAAAGTCTGAAATATCCTTACTTTGTTCTTACAAATGTCTCTACACTACCATGAAAGAAAGACTTCATTTTTTAAAAAATTATTTTCCAAGTTTCAGTTTTAATCTGTTACACTTGATAATTCATATAGTATGTTAATCTAAATATGTATATTTTAAATATGTAAATATTTAAAAATAATTTTTAAAAACTATTATTTTAAAATATTGTCCAACTGCTCTTGAACAATTAATTTTATTTTTTTGAAACTGATGATTCACTGAAGAGACCATACAAAATACATGAAGGTACACAGTCATCCCTATGTGCACCCTTTCACCCAGAGTGTCCTGGACAATAAACTATGAGGTATTTGTTTTAAGTTAGTGAAATAAATTCATGTCAGAAAAAATATGCAAGTCCCATTGGTTTTCCCCTAATAATATCCCAACTATACCTCTGTTTTGTTTTTGGTTTTGGTTTGGTTTTTTCTTTGTTTTTTCATAAAAAATAAGGGAGAAAAAGAGAAAGAGATGGAGAGAGAAAACAAACTATAGCAGCATGCAAGGTATTTCCCTCTCCAAAACAGTAGTTTTGCTTATTGAGCTATGAGTTGGTAACTGGGTTTTCTAAAGAAGTGAGTTTTTTCTTTACATGATATTCATGGTAAAACTGCTTGTCAGTATGATCTAAAGAGTAAAATTTCAGCAAACCAAATTACACTGAAATAATTATTTGTCAAATAGGGCTTTTAAATTTAACTTCATGAACTAAACCACTAAATTTGTAGTGGTTCATATACATCTGCAAGAAATAACAACAAGGTATTTAGAACGCAGCTTTATTCTTCTCACCATTTAATGTGATAATGTGCTTATGTAATAAAGAAGTCAAGCAAAAACTACAGTGGCCCACTCAAAGCTAATGATCTCTTAGTTGTTAGCTCAGCAATAAAATTAATAAAATGGACTATTTTCAAGAATAAAGGAAACCAAACATTTGTAATATTTCTGGTTAACTTATCTATAGGTATTTTTTTATGTAGGCTGACATCTGTTAACTATTATAATTAATTGTTTACTATTCTTCTAACTTGTTATTTAAAGACAAAGAAAAAACAACAAACCTCCTATTAAGTGAAGAGATGCCTGGAACACTTTTAAGATATATTAACCTTATTAAAAAGTAGTATAACTTAAAGAGTGAGGCATGGTCTCATTAATCTAAGATCTAGTGATCTAGCAAGACTGAATCTTTGCTTCATAAGAAGAAAGACTCTAGGGTAGTTTTTGTCATTCTTCTACAGATAATATCTTTAGGAGTGAAAATACTGCAATAAGCCTTTTAAAAATATCTATCTAACAAATCCATAGGCCTTCTCTTTATTTGAAATTAAACAGAAGAGTAATAGAAATTTATAGATGTCCCTAGTTAAATATGCAAAAATTCTACATGGCTATCAAGAAATGTTTTACTCATTTAGTATCTTAAGACAGAATGAACAGGAGTTTAAAGTTCAGAGGAGGTTCTTGCTCAGATCATGTTTCCATTTTAATGTATATTATACATTTTGGTATTTATCTACGTATATACCAGAAAGATCATTCCATTCTTTGTTCCTTGCATTGGGGACATTATGCTTTCACATGTCAACAAGTATAAATCTTGTCAAACTGCACCTTTATGGTCTTCCATCCATGGAAGATTCAAAGGAAGATGAATGAAACTGTAATAAGTCACAGAATGAATGGAATAGTTGATATAAGCGCAGATCCAAGTTGCTGTTCAAATTTTAAATGGATGTCTTTTGATTCTTAGGGAAGTTTTCTTTTTTTTTTTTTTTTCTTCCCATATCTATTACTAGTAATATATTTACTGATGATACCAGACTGGAATGCAGCCCTGTAGAAAGGGATCTAGGAGTGCTCATTGACAGCGGACTTAGTATGAGTCAGCCGCATGCCCTGGCAGCCAAGACAGCAAACTGCACCCCAGGGTTCATCAGACAGTGTATGACCAGACAGTCAAAAGACATGATTACGCTACTGTATTGATGTGGCTTCACCTTGAGCACCGTGTGCAGTTCTAGGGCCCACATTTTAAGAATGATGTTAAGGTCCTTGTAGGCATCCAGAGGAGTGCAACAAAGCTGGTGAAAGGGCTGGAAAACATGTCCTGTAAGGAGCAGATAAAGACTTTGGATTTGTCTAGTTTGGAGAAAAGGAGGCTGAAGGGAACCCTCATTGTTCTCTCCGTCTGATATTAATACTGATATTATTTATTCTCTCCCTGTGAAAATTTTTCATATCCCTGGTTTTCTCTGACACTTTTTCTTATTTCTTTTCTAAATCTTTACTTTCTTTCCTAGGCTTAGAAAAGGGGCAGCTGAAACCCTGCCTACTTAACCTCATTTGGAATGATAAAAAAGTTCATCTCCCCCTCTTTTTTTATTATGACATAATCAGATCTAATATGTTATTTTGTTTGAGGTATGATGGTTAATATTTCACTTTGTTTTTTAAGGTATAGATGTAATAGAGACCTGTCAGGAACACAATAATTTTACAAATGTGTTATTTTGTAACTAAAACCCTAAGATCTTCTACTGTACCAGTTGCCATAGACAGATGCAAAACACTGGGCCAATTTTTCAGATAATTACTTTAAGACCTGTTTTATCAGTGGTAATGGGAAATTTGGATATCCTGTTTTGGTTGTTTGGTTTCTTTTTCTTTTCATAGCTAACACTCATTTTCTTCTGTCAGTTGTGGCAAGTATTCTACTATTATAAGATTCTCGTAGATTTCTGCAAGGTTTTTTTATTTTCTGAAAAATATTTTCTATCATCACTATCCTGTGACTGTTTTATTTATCATTTTTGCAAATATTTTTCTGACATATCATTGTGTGTATGTTCCAGAGTAAGCTAGTCATTTTGTTCTTACCTTTTGTTTACCATCTTCTCACACTCACTAATCCCAGAGGATGTATTTCCTCTTACCTGAATTTCTATATTATAGTTTATATCTACACATACACTATTCTCATTTTTGCTCTTGCTTTATCTTCATTTTCATCTATTAAGTGAGGATTCCAAATTTAAATAGAGTAATGGATTTAATTACTTGTTTAATCTTGTTGAATTTAGCTACTTGTTTAATTATTTGTTTAATTACACCTCCATATCTATTGAAAAAATTGACTGTGTCCACTTTTTAGTAAAAATTTTTTTCACATAACTGTAGAAGTCCTGATATAAATGCATATGTATGGAAATTGACCTAGGCATACATGCATATATCTCTTTAACATTATAACGCACTTGTTTTCCTGTAAAAATTCAAGCAAGAAGGCAATTCAAGCCGATCTACCTTAACTGTGCAAACCTGTACTAATAGAATGCAATCTACGCTGATGTATGCTTAAATAAATGCAAACTTTTGGGCAGAGAAAATAATATGAGAGTCTCTTTTCTTGTGTGTAAGTTGAAAACAATCTGCATTCTCAACATAGTGAAGGTAGTATTCATAAAATGGTCAGTATGACTAAAGGCAGATGAATATCAAGGTTGCCTTTATCATCAGTAGGAACAAATAAACATGTCTAGGATTCGATTCTTGTTACCAGAGCCAATATTTACACTTAACCAGAATAATCAGACTAACAACAACGTTTTTTTATGCATTGTCTGGAAAGTAAAAAATAAAGCTTTTGGAGTGGAACTCATACATGAATGTTTACATTGCTCATGTGTAAAATAAGATGTAATTTTTACTTTGAGAAATTGCATCAAACTGAATGAAAGCCAATATGCTGTTGAGCCCTTTGAAAACCTATTGGTACTTTAATTAGGTGATTAACTACAGATCTGAAGAACAGTGTAAGGAACTTATAAAATGTTTGCCAGCATATTAATCTGAATATTTTTTTCCTAAAAATTATCTTTATATAAAATATATCTTTAAAGTTGTTTAATTAATGTGATGTTAACAAAGACAGATAAAAATGTTTGATTTCATTGTTTAAAAAAATAAAAATAAATAGATGGTACAATGAATGTTTATAAACATATTTCTCCTCTTGGATGGCCCTGTGAATTTTTATTCTAGAATGTTTTGGCACAGAGTATAAAATCATTATATATTTTGTTGTTGTTGTTGTTGTTGTTTTAAAGACCAGCAGTTGGAAAAAATAATATATTTTGTAAATGTATGTTTAAAATGTACATTAAAACATACTGATCTGTCATTCCTTCTATCAGAGAGTGGAAGTTACATTTCCTTTCCATAGATTTCAATGGAGCCAGACAGAGATCTCTATTTCATTTCATCTGTTTACACAAGAATCTACAGAATTGCAGAAGTGGAACTGATTCTCACAGAGAAACAAGTAGCTGAACATTTTTCAGAAGAATTGTTTAACTTGTATGACATTCAAAAATGAAATTTAATTCTAAGTTTCTTTTTTGTGCCTATAACTTTCTTGGAACTTAGATACTTCTTGTGATAACATAAGTTGAAAGAATAAAGGTATTGCTATATGTATACATCAGTTCCTGAATGCTTCACATTCATGTCACTTTATTTTCTTCAGAAGCTCTTTCACCCTCTGTGGCAGCATCACTGCAAGGCAGAGTGGTAAGGGATGCAGTCTCTTCCCCCCCAGTGTTACACATGGCCTCAGGAAACAATGGTTGAATACTGCCTTGTTTATGATGTAAAGTATCGAGGAATGGTCAAAAAAGTATGAGACTGAAGGAGATAATTCCTCCTGGGGTTTTTAGTTTTGTTTGTTTGTTTTGATTTGTTTCAATATTTGTTCCCAGGTGATGGTTTAGTTTTGTTAGAGATTGAAACAATCCTACTAACCTTCAGCAAACGAGATGAAGAAAAAAAAAAATCTACAAAAGTTTCTCAGACCTGCACTGCATTAAGTTTGTTAGTTGGAATGGTTGGAATCATATACTTAGAAACAGAATCTTAGTATTTAAATGGATAAATAAAAGAGAAAGTACATGTTTAGAACATTTGGTAGACTTTTACAGTGTGAGGGTATATTACTCTCCAATATATTATTCTCTCTTAAATTACTTGAGGAATTTTCCTGCCCTTGTCACTGAAAGAATTTCATATGACTCATAAAAAAAACCCCAGAAATGATAAAATTACACACTTATTTGGTTTTGTAGGATCCTCAGGAGTTAAACCTCCTGCTCCAAGAAGGATTAACTGTCAATTCAGACCACATTACTTAGGGTTTTGTTCAGCTGAGTATTGAAAACTTCCAAGGATGGAGACTGCCCAGCCTCTCTAGGCAGCATGCTCTGATGCTTAATTATCCTCCGAGTTAAATTTTTATTTCTCTATATCCAGCTGACATCCCCTTGTTTCAATTTAAGACCGTTGTCTCTTGTTCTTCTGCTGTGCACATCAGTAGAGACTGTCTTCTCAGTAACCTCCCAATAGGCACAGGGGAGGGCTGCTCTTAGGTCTCCCACAGCTGGCTCTTCTCCAAGCTGAAAAAGGCCCAGGCCCTCAGCCTCTCCTTAAAGTTCAAGTGCTCCAGCCATTACTAACCTGGTGGACTTGATCCAGTTTATTGACATCTTTCCTGTCTCAGGGGTGTCAGAACTGTGTACACTATTTCTGATGTACTACAATGAGTGACAAAAGAATCCATGTTCCTACTGGCTGTACAGAATTGATTGGAATGAGTTGTTATTCTGAAAAGGTTTGAAACTCAGGACAGCTATTAACTTCATCAAATTAAGAAATGATTGTTCCTTGAGTTCCTAAAATTATTATTCATTTGGTTCTTAAAAGAAGATTATTTTTATCTGAAAATATTAACAGAGCATGAAGTTTCATGCTTATTTTTAGTTTGTTCTGATTTCTGTTTGGCAACTTTGCCTTTGAACAAGGTTCTAGCTCAATATTTGACTTTGTCAGTAACATAAACTCTATAAGAATAAATGTGTCTTGTACTCTCCTAACTGCCAGCCTCTATTGCCAGTAAAATCACTTAAATCCTTTAAAACTTTTGCAGATACAGCAATGCTGCAGTAGCAACCTATCTTTCTTTTTTAGAGCATTTTTAGACAGAGCTGTATACACCTTTGGGGGCAGGAGGGCATTTGTGAGTACATGTGTATATACAAACATTATATAAAGTTTTCAATGTTATTGACAGAGGCACAAACTAAGCCCTAAATGTCATTACTAATTGATTAGTACACATAACTAATAACTTTCTTTAAATCTATCTAGAAAAGATTAATGGCAATTAAATTTCACTGAAAAATAGAAATAACAATGTGTTTAGTGTACCTAAGGTGCATTGTGACATCCTACAGGCACAGGCTATGGAGTCCTGTGTGCTAGGAGAATTGCCATCATAAATAAATCATCATTAGTATAATAAATAGAATCATAAATAAGTGTTACAGCATATTGATATTAATAAGAACTTTTATTCAAATTAAAATGTAGTAGTCACTTGAAAAGAATAGTGCAAAGGGAAGAAAAATAATGATGTAACTACATATAAAATTAACTACTGAATTTCTGTTCAGAAGAGATGCACATAGGTGACCATATTTTTTTTATATAGATTCTTGTCAGTCACAGAGTCTACACTGTACTTATTTCCCTTCAGTGAGCTCCAAGATGCTGCTGTAACTGTGGTGGACAGCCTTGGTTAACAGCTAGTTTCCCACCCAGCTGCTCACTCATAGACACCACTTACTGTAGTTTGACAGCATGTAACAGTTCCCCTCTGCTGCTCCTTCATCCTCACACACTTATACCCTGATTCAGTATAAAGCCTCTACAGGACAGTTCCCTTCAGGAAATGTACACTTGCTCCAGTGTGAGGTCCTCCATGTGCTGCAGTGTCTCTGCTCTGGCACCATGAACCACCTCCTCTTCCTCCTTCTCTGGCTTTGGCATTCCCTCTGGTTTTTCTCTGTTAGTTCCTTCCTCCTCTGCCTGCCCAGTGGGTTTTTTTTCCCTTTCTTAAACACGCTTTCCAACAGACACCATCAACTTGACTGATGTCCTTCAATAGGTCTGTTGGAGTCAGCTGAAAACAGCTGTGTCCAGCGTGGGACAGTCTCTAGCTTCTTCTCACAGAGGCCACCCCTGCACCTCTCCACTCCCACTACCAAAACCTTTCCACCTTCACCTAAGAAAATACGGCTTTTCAAATATAAAATTTTAATGAAAAAAAAAATCCCTGTTAATTTAGGTATTGTTTCTTACTCATTCACTGATGAAACGTAGAGTTAAGCACTCTTACAAATGTTGCTTTCTCCTTAGTACTATTTTTACTATATTTTTCACATACATTAACAGGGTATTAAAGAGTTAACTCTAAAAATGGTATTGGAGTAGATGTCTCCAAATAAGTAAAAGAATTAGTATATTAGAAGGTGGAACAAGAATGTCTGTGAAGATTTTGAGAGAGAAAGCCTATGGCAGACACCACATTCTGAATTTGTACTACCGGAAGTGTGTGCTCATGTAGAGGTGTTGCCTTTTTTCCTGCCAGATAAGTGTGTTTATGATCATGTACTTAGAAAGTATCCAATGAATAGATAGATTTAGAGCCATGAAGCACTCAAAGCAACATGTTACTAAAGACTTTTTGTCCACCCTTTTTCTTATAAATGTAAAACACAGGTAACATGAACTGATATTTTGAAATCCCATCAAATGATATTGACTATTTAGAGTTCAAGCCTGGAAAGTTCACATTTTAATTTTGATATATCCATACACGCACAATTTTGAATTGTTATTGAAATGCATGTGTATTATTTCAATATCATATCCATACAGCAACAGGAAATGTGCATCTGTTGCTCTTCAAGCACAACTTTTTCCATCAGGCAATCTTCTAAAATAAAAGTTTATTTTAAGTGCTGGAACATACAATGTTTTTTAAAAAGAACTTTTCTCCAAGAACAAAATTCCGGACAGAGACTTACAGAAAGGAGCTAAAGATCTAACTGAAGTGCTCAACACACATTTCCAGAAAATTGCCAAAGGCAAGGTTTAAATGAACAGCAGATTGGTGCTGTTTAAGTTCAATGGACACAGCATGTCACTTTGAGACACTTTCTTATCCTGTTAGGGCATTGATCAGAACAAAGCTCTGTTCCTGGTTCTGCTGTACAGGATAAATGACCTTCTCTGCCTTGTCAACCTGTCAGCATGGCTTGACCTATAATATAGACCTAACTTTTTCTCTGAGTAACTTTTAAGATATTGATTCCCCAAAGGACAAGTGGATGTTACACAGTATCTGGGATTGATTCAGAAAAAACACTGTCACATCATTAAGACTCAGAAGCATTTTCTGATCTCTTAGTGGGGAAATAAAAGGTGTGAAAAACATAAAAGCATTTCTTCCAGTCTATTTAGTGGGCTGCAGCTCAAGATGTTAGATGTCACATCAAGTGTTCTCAAATTTTTATCTATTCAACACCTCCCATCTAGGAAACATAGCACATTTCACATCACCACTGAAATATGGATGTCAGAAGACTTAGAAAAATCTTCTGATAAGGAGCTACATACTCTGAACTTAACTACTGCATAACAGTATCTATTAATCTATAACTTTTTGTGCTCATGCTTATTTTTCTACATCTAAGCGCTGTCTTTTATAGCTGTGGACACATTCATTCAAACTCACACAAAATCTAAACACTGTGGGGTTTTTTGTTTAGTACTCATTTTGCAAAGCTGCTAAATTTACCTGCATCACATAAACGTGAACAAAGACACTGTTACATTTCAATATATCTATAATATATTACAGTTTGATATTTTTTATGCAATTAAATATTGTTAAGAAAAAAACAAGCTTTCCCAAACTTTTCTCATCTTGTATTAAGTTGCATAAAAGCAACAAAATGAAAATTTTCTGTAGATTGGGACATTTTTAATATTAAGATGCACAGATAAACTCTTGGTGTCTTTGATTCTCTTAAGTGTGAAATAAATGTTCATGTTCTCTATCTGAAAACAAGAGACATGGACATGATGTTTAATTGTTACTTTGCAATATTTTTATTTTTAAGACATGAATTCCAACATTGGAAAAAATCCTTCATGTGAAGAATAACAGGAAATTTCAAAATGCAGAAAATGACAAATTTTTAGAGATTGGAAAAAGGAAAAATATCTCAGTCTTACCGCAGGAACTTAATGATTTTCAGCTACAGTATTTTTCTTTTTTTTGAGAACTTTTCAGTCCAGAGGAATGTGAAGATTGCATGAGAGTGATTTCAAAGACTGTCAAGAGGTAGAATATTATTCACTCGTTAGAGTGAACAGCACGGTACCATACTCCATGTGCCTGAGATTGATAACGCTGATATCATGGTCAGTGAAAGAAACATGCAATATCAGATCAGCTTTGGAAAGGGAAGGGAAGGGAAGGGAAGGGAAGGGAAGGGAAGGGAAGGGAAGGGAAGGGAAGGTTAAGCTACATCACCAGAAAACAGCACAAAGAATGTTGCAGCTTTTGCCATTCTTATTTCAAAATAACCTTTGTTGCGATGATGTGTCTGATGGAACTTAGGACTTTGAATTTTTACAGGACTGCCTCAGAAAAGAGATATATTCGTTTATTTAGTCAGCTAGCAAAAGGAAACAGGCTAGCCAATTTTTTTCTGTTTGCTCTTTCTGACAAGCTAGCTAAAATATCAACTCAAATACTTCAAAAAAAATTATACCTTTTTCTCCTAAAATGAGGTTGGTAATCATTAGAAAGTACTTACTACGTATAGAGATGGGTCTTATGGAGGTTAAGATAGAACTGTTCCAAGGACAGAAGAAACTGAACGCAAAATCATGTATTATCATTCGTAAATATATCCTTCAGAATAAAATACTTTTTATTTAACTGTGATCAGAACAATGATTGTATAGAACTGTAATCAATCTATGCATTTCTGTCTTTTTATTATACACATTCAAGATGTATTTAATTTTCTTTCATTTTCTTTATAATATAAAAATAATATTGATGAAACAAGGGACTGGGACACTGATAAGAGCAGCAAAAACTTAAGGCAGACCTCAGCTGAGATCCCAATAAAACAGAAAGAAAAACACAAATGCATCTTTATGGATGTTTTTCTAAGAGCAAACAAGAAAGGTTATGAAAACAAACCTAAAAAAACCCCTCTGTCTTGCAAAGACATAAAGGAAGCAGGGGCAGAAAGATCATTTATAAGCCTTTTTTTTCTGATTTTTTTTTGCATTTTGACCTATTGCTGAGAGCTACTTCTTCAAGTCTCTCTTCAAACGTCTTCCTGAATTTAAAAGCCTTGTGGATTTGAGGACGGAAAAGGGGAGGGTCTGTGGAGGTAAGGTTACTCACACTCTTGATATGGTCTGGACACCTTCATATCAAACTTGTCATGAAAAGGAATTATTTAGCCTGTGTATATATAATTTATACATACACTTGTCACTTTCCTTATATGATTTTTGGTCCCTAGAAAGTACAAATAGTACTAAATATATGCAGTACCATGTTGCATTTATCACACCTGCACATTTTCTCCGCACATAGATGTGTTCATTTCCTTGTAGAGTTATCTTTGCCCAATGAGTAACAGTGTTTCATAGTATTAATGTGTTTATATTAGCAGCACCTATATAAGAGAAGCCATATGTATTCATTTATTATAAACAGGGAACATGAACCGTAAGCATTGCTTTTTATAACTCTAGGGACTGTCTGTATTATTATACTGTAATTCATGTGTTCTGAATTCTGCTCTCTTGAAATTCATTACAGCTGGCAGTACTTAACATTTTGTGAATAAAATTTGCTGGCATCAAATGCAACTCCTAAGAAGCAACAAGCACATAGTAGCTATAGAAACAGTTATTGGCAAGCCGTTTATCATCTTACAGTAAAACCATTGAAATCTCCAGAAAATAACAAAATTCCTTAAATTATATATCCATACACTTTTAATTCTAAGACAAGTTCTGCAGTGTACAAGCTACAGCCCTTTCATTCTTACTGGGAAGAAAAAAAGTCATTCTGTGTCTTTAATAGTGAAAGAATGTGACAGAAAATACCTCAGGGCACACACACAAAAAGACCAATCACGGTTATGTCCTCAGTTCTGATCATGCAAGGTCAACCTTCTCAAGGTCAACCTGAGAAAGCCTCACAGGATAAGTGTTCCATGGGGTAAGGATGTTGCTATAGGATGTCATGGCAGGCAGCCAGTATTTGTCTTACTGCCCAGCCAAGAGCAGGGCAGCTGAGGGACACTGGGGGCAGGCCCAGCCCTGAGCAACAGGCTTCCCACCAGGGTTGGGGATGGGTTGAGGCCAGACCAGGACATAGCCACACAGGTCTTCTTGGCTTGGTGGGCCTATGGCTGGGCAAAGCAGGGCTATGGGAAGCTAGAGACCAGCCCTGCTATGGTATCACTGGGGCAGGGGTTGTAAGACATGGACATCTTTGACAGACTCCAGCAAAAGGCTATTAAGAAGATGAAGGAGTTGGAGCATCTCCCTATGAGGAAGGGCTAGGGGAGCTAGGATTATTCTGCCTGATGAAAAGAAAGCTCCAAGGGTGTGTCTTACCAATGTACACAAACACATGAAGGGAAGGTTCAAAGAAGACCAAGCCAGGCTCTTTTCACTAATGCCCAGAGACAGAACAAGAAACAATGGGCACAAACTCAAACACAGGACGTGCTGCCTGAACCTTAGGAAATACTTTTTCACTGTGAAGTGGTGACTGAGCATTGATAGAGGTTGCTCAGAGATGGTGTGGAGTCTCCCACTGTGGAGATATTACAAAGTCATCTAGACATGGTGTTGAGCAACTGGTTCTAGGTGTCCCTGTTTTAGTAAGGGCGTTGCACACTATAATCTTAAGGTCCCTTCCAATCTCAATCATTCTGTGATTTATCCTCTTTTTTTGGTTTTCTGAACTTTACAGGGTTTTTTTATAAAATATTAGAAAAAAATGAGATTAATATTTTTACACTCAGAAAAATGTGTAAAATATTTTGTTATTTCAAAGCCTTTAAAATTCTACTATTATTAAGACTAATGATAAACCCTAGAACCCTAGAATTAGTGTTGCTTTATCCTTTTTTGAGAATTTTCCTTTTAAAGCAGATTGGTTGTAAAATTAGCAGAAATGAAAGCTGCATTATAGTAAGCTGAACAATTATACAATGGTTTAGTTGCCTCTGTGTCTCAGCATCTTAGAGCTGAAGCTTCACAGTAGGGTACAATGAAAGGTTTTACGGAATAATATGCTTTGAATTAATCAACAGAATTGGCTATTTTAAGAAATCTAATCACCAGCATTGTGCCATCTAATTATGCTTATCATTCTCCTTTAGAAAGATTATTATTACTGCTGTATTTAGTACAGAGTGTCTATGATATTTGATTAAAAGTAATGTTTAATGTTGCCTACATAAGATCATGGCACATCTAAGATTTAAGAAAGCCATAAAATGTGTTTTGTGTTTGAAATGATAGTACAATATTCATCCATTTTATATATAAAGAAGTAATGTTAAAATGGATTACTGAGTTATTAGCATTTGGTGGCATCCCAGTAGTAATTATCCTATGAAATGGTGAGGAACTTAGAAGAAAGATATGAATGATTGACAGTCAATGCATATGATAAATAATTGTGTGACATTTTTCTGAAGTGACATTAAATGCTGGAAAAAGTTTTATCATAAAACATATTCTTTTCTTTTTTAACAAAAACAGAGTTGAAGAGTTTCCCATCATTATATGTGGAGAACTCTGAAAACAAATGCAAGAGTCATCACTAAATAATGTTTGTTTCCCTGTAATGGAGAAACCAGATATTTCCTGATATGATCATTAACCACTCAGTTCACTGTGGATCAGTGATAATTGCACATTAAGTGTAAGGAAATAAGTAGCACATAATTAGCTTTTTCAAATAAAACTAATTAGAAAAAAAATAACAACAAATACATATGAGAGTGTGGTAATTAAAAAGAGGAGGACAGATAATCATACAATGGTAATTAAATGATGTGGTAAATGACATGTTTCATGCTAACTTTTTGTATTTCTTTGCTGTATTTTGTTTAAATTTGTTTTTAAGATTGACTTCTTATATACTGGCCCTGAATTAATCCCTTGGCAAAAAAGAAATTTCCTGCCAAGTGTACATGGACATTTGCTGTTATTTTTTATTTTATTTTTTCATCCAACAAAGGCAATTAGCTCAGTCCTTGAGAGTTTTTTTATGTTCATTGTGATTCTGAAGTTTTTAGACTTCTAAAATGAGGTGAAAATAATAATATCTGGAAAATATTAATCAATTCCTTAAAAATAACCATCCAACAGTCTTGAGTTAAGATTCTGAGGTTCACAGATTCTTGAAAATAATAAGTCAATTGATGCTTATTTTTCTTAATTTGTTCAAGTGAATATCTCAAAAACAGAATTAAAGACAACTTTACTTATCCTGAAAACATGGCCAAGTTGTTGTGTTTAAGTTAAATTACATGTTTGAGAAAACATATAAATATACGTTTTTTAATTTATATAGTATAAAGATAGTAAGGGTGATTTTTATTACTATTCTCTTCTAAGACATCTGCAACATCAAAATTTGTATGCTTGTATGCAGGGTAGTCATTCAAAAAGCCCCTGAAATTCCAGGTTCTTGGACACTCATCAGACAGAAATGGTTTTTCCTCCTCCTTGTAAACCAGGGGTACTGTGCAGCAAAATGAAGAACAAATAGTCACGGAGTGGCGAAGAAGAGAAAAGAAGAAGGAATCTACTGGAAAACAAGGTGCCCTGAGAAGGGGGACCCCTGGATAAAGCAGAATCTGAAGTCTTGCCTTCACATGAATTGCAGATCAGGCTTCATTTCCACTTATTTCTTCCCAGCATCCTCTGCATTTGCCCTCTTCACTTCAGTGAATTCTAATATTACAGGAAATAGTTGTTACCCTTGGCTATGCTGCAGAACACGTTTTTTTCCTGTGAAACATCCTATAGCTCAGGGTTGATGCAACTCTCCAAAACATTAAATTATTCATGGAGAATATAGACTGAAGAGTGTCAAAGTCATTTTTTTCATTCATTTCACCACCTAAGTTTGTTCTTCAAAAACAAAGATTTCATGTAAGTAGGAGCTGCAAACTGATACCATTTTTAAAATTTAACTCATAAAACTCAGTGATTTAAAGATTAATAAAGCTTTACTCTAACAAATCACTTCTTCAAAAGACCCAAGAGATTTCTGGTGCCTCCTTATCTGTGTCTGAGTATAGTCAATCTTACTTACATGCTGTTTAGGACACATAATATCCTGTCTAGGCAGCATCAGAGCAACTAAGTACTCTAAAGTGAAGTTTTGCCAGTTGGCCTAAGGGGTCTCTAAAGAGTCTGATTGATATGAAGAAGATGTAAATTACTCTTTCAGATTCAAGTACTAAGAGTCTTAGGATATTAGCAGATCATTCATGGAATATTTGTATTTAAAAAAAACAACCTTTTTTTTCTACAAATGTCTTTAGTAAACAGTTTTTTCTCTAAATGCTTTTGTATATGTACATGTACATACACATGCATATGAACATGTACATGTATATACTAAATATACATATAGGTATTTATACAAACACACACAAATATATACAGATGGAATACATTTAAAAGCTTCTATTCAGTCAACAACTAATGCGAAGTTATAGTTCTTTGAAATTAGGAAAGGAAAACAAAAACCTATTTCATGTTTATTTAAATTTTCCATGCTGTAATAAAAAAGGAAAGAGCTCTTCCTAAAACTCATTTTGCTACATGAGGATGATCTTCTTCCCTTCCCTTCCCTTCCCTTCCCTTCCCTTCCCTTCCCTTCCCTTCCCTTCCCTTCCCTTCCCTTCCCTTCCCT
>JAVSBS010028335.1:0-106204 GCA_033124195.1 Coracias cyanogaster | reverse complement strand
AGCGGCTCCGGCCGGCCGCCGGTCCCCGTCCCGGGGCGGGGCCGCGCCGGGAGCACAGGGACCCCGCGGGGAAGGGTCCCCCGGGCCGGGGGAGCGGGAGCGGGGGCGCGGCCGCGGCACGGACACCGCGGGTTAGAGAGCTTTTCTTCACATGGGGCACAAAAGACAGATTTTTGTCATCTGATTTGGCCAGAAGAGCCACTGCTCATCCCGTAAGCGAGTTAATTAGCGCTCGATAAAATCCCCTCGGGATGCTGCGCTCAGGCCGCGCGGACGCCTGCACGCCAGCCCCTAAACCCGGTTCTTTCACAGCGAGAGAAAAACCCGAAAGCGCCGGCGCTTCCCCCCGAGGGGCATTTCCAGCTCTGCCCGACAGCATCGGGGCGAAACTTCCTCCGAGGCGGAGGCGGGTGCGCGGCGCGGAGCGGGAGCATCGCTTCGGGCAGGCGCGGGGAACCTGCATCGTGATGGTGCAGGGGGAGAAGAGGCTTAAATCGCGCCGTTTAAGTGTGATACGGGCTGACGGAGCTTTAACACCGTTCGGGCGGCGTTGGCTGCTCCCAGCGCAGCATCCCGGGGGGAAACGCGTGGTGAAAACGAGCGGAGCCAAGCCCGGGGAAAGCAGAGCTGCCAAGGAAGCGATGGAACCCCCGGGGCGGGGGCAGCGAGGGGCCGCGACACCCCATTGCGTGCAGGAGAAATTGCGTTTTGTTACTTGAACAAAAAGCTTTAAAGCAGCCCCTCACGGAGAGTTGGCCGAGGGGCGTTTGGTGTCAATAAACGTTTACTGACCAAAGCTTAACAGCGTTTCTGCACTTCGATCTGAACTGCCCGGTCCAGAAATAGCCCTTCCTGGTTTGTTTCTGGGCGTTTCAGGGTGAAATGAGGAGAGCTTAGGTCTTTTTCTGTTGTCTTGGTCATGGCTAGTAGTTTTACATGCCTGTTTTACACACTGAGTACCAAGGTGATTGTACAAATATTAGTGTTTTATGGGAAGCCACAACCTGAAAGAGTTAAACTCAGAGTTTAAGGCCAGAGAGACTTTCAGGCTATCTGGTTGGGCATCCTATATTTCACACTCAACAAAAATCCGTAGAACTCAATCTTGACCCCAGTAACAGATACTCCAAAGAGACAGGCTTACAGATAATAAGAACAAGACAAGCTGCTGCTTTCCTTGCTTGTAGTCTCTCTTCTGTTCAACATCTCCCTCCTCACAGGCACACAACCATCTTCCAGCCCCGCACCATGGTTGCTAGGCTTTTCATCACCACATAAAGCCAGGGAGACCAGTCCTGCTCCACCCCAGAGCTCTGCCATCTCCTCCTCTCCTCACCCCATCCAGGCCCCTTACCAGAAAACACTGTATAGTTCTGTAGCAAGACCAAAACTCATCTCCTGTGAGCACATACCTCTTCATCTTGAGGACAGACTGATCTCCTTCTCAGAGCTTGAGCAGGTCTTCCTTGCACCAAGAGCCACAGGTTTCTTTTTCACCCCTTTTATCTCCTGCACCTGGTGGGTGACAGCTGCTTGTTATTTGTCAATCAAGGTGACCTTTTCTTTGCTGAACTATGCAAGCTTCGTACTTTGTGAATAAGGATCAGAGGACTCCAGGAAAGAAGGTGACCAGAACAGTGATTTATTCAGGCCATTCCTGTCTTCAGCGGGAAACCTTTGGAAAAAAGCACACGTGGGAAACCATGGGGCAGATAACTTGTCCTCATACACCCTCAGCTCATCACACCCACCACACAATCATTGGGCAACTTTAACTGGGAACTAGTACCAGCACCTGTTGAGACATACAATCAATGAGCCTTAGCATTTAGGAGTTAGCTTTGCAGACCCTACCAAAGAAAGTTTTCACTGTCAGACTCTTATGAACCAAATAGTACTTGGCACCTTCCCTGCAGAATCACTTTGGGCACCAGCCTGTTTCTGTGGCTGTTCACACCCAGCTGCCCAAAGCACGGCCGCAGCTCTGCCCACCGCGCTGACCCTCCCGGCACATGCTGCGATCGCTCCCCGAGGCCAGCACAAACTCGGGGTGCCCGTCGGGTCCTGCCCAACACCCCCCGTGCTTTGGCTGCCCCAGCTGAGGGCATGGCCCTGGCTGCAGAGCTGGCAGTGGCCTTGGGGTGACGCACCGTGCCCGGCGCGTGCCCCAGGGATGGGAGCTGCAGCTGCACAACTGCGCAGAACTGGTAGCTCTCGCTTTTCCTTCAAGCAGCTAGAAAGACATTTTTGGTGCACTTCGCAGTTGGGAAGCTGGAACTGCGGTCTGTAACGATTTGTTGGGGTTTTGTGGTGGAGAAACAAAGCCACACTAAGACCTTAAACATACCGACTTGTGCTTTGCCTCTGAAGGTGAGAGGTGGGTAGAAAAACACTTGAGCTGTTTACATAGGAGCCAGGAACTCCTGTGCTGCTGTCCCCTGTGCGCGGCCGCAGCTACTCGGGCTGCTGTTGCAGAGCTGCCGCAGGAGATACCACTGCCCCGGCCGGTGCAACTGCAGGTTCCCTGCTCAGGCTTGTGAAACTAAACATACACACCTACATGGGTTTTGTCCAGCCCCATAGATCTGAAAATAGTCTTAGCTGACAAGAGTCCTCAGACACACCTTTTGGACTGGCGCGTGCTTTCAATACACCTTTTTAGGAGTCAGTACTAAGAATTGATTTTGAACAATTGTCAGTGGTGAGTGGAATGAAATAAGCAAAGACGACTACTCAGGAGGTGATGGGTGGGGTTTGGTGAGACTGACCACATAGCTTACAGGTCTGTTCGCAGTATTTTTCCACCTGTGAGTAAAAGAGAAACAAAAGTATGACAAATCTTACTTAAATAAGAAGGGAAACGAAGAAGTATCCTGAACAAGAGTGTAATGTCGGAACTTCCATGATCAAGACGGCTGCACACATCAACTCATTAGCTGCTGTCACATACAAGGGTGAAATGTGTTTTTCTGTGCTCGGGCAGAACCAGTACTGCAGCCCAACCAGGGGAGCCAATTTAATACATGCTGGGTGTGCTTTTCTCTTTCAAATCAGCAGATGAATTTACCAGACGTTTTGAGTGGAATGGCCAGAAAAGTTATATCTAATGTGATGTGATCGTTTTGGATATCCGCTACCTTCTTACAGCGTCAGTTTGATGGTCAGTGGTGGGAATTCTGGAAATGACATGCTGCATCCCGTTGTCATGGGGAATGGCTTTAAACAGTCCTTTAACCTGGCTGAGCTGTGTGGTCAAACACAGGCAACAATTCCAAGAGATGTTTTCCTTCGGTGAAGTCAGGGGAGAAAAAAAAGATCGGCTAAAACCAGAAGGAACTTAAATTGTCAAAGGTGCTAAGTCTGCGGATGAGGAATCTAGTGCCTCGAGGAGTGGGACTGTGGGTGACAGGAGGAGGGAGACTTGCAAATGTAGTAAAGAAATTAACTGTGATTTTCGTGCTTTGTTTCACTAGCCCCATACACGCTGCAGTGACAAAGACCTACTGCTTATTTCCAAACTTGCATCTCTACTTCTTCCAGGTTTTTTACCAGTCTCATCTGGTTTGAATTCTTTAATCCAGGCTACTCTAGCCTCCCACGTGAACTTCACACTTCTCTTCCCAAAAACATCCATTGATCCCCACTTTCCGTTCCTGCTCTGCTGCGTACACAGCCTGCAGTGCCCGCATAGTGCCATGACTCTGGTCACAGGCCGTCTGTAGGTACCGGCCCTTCATCATCTGGTCCTCTCCTTCAAACGTCCTTCCCCCAGGACTGACTTGAGAAACCCTAACAAGTGCAGTGGCCGTTTGATACGTCCCTAATTTGTTGCCCTGCTGTTCATTTTGTGCACGATTTAGGCTGTGACCTCCTGCTCCTAATGGCTGTAAGCACACTTACTAGGTTGGCAGGGTTTTGCCATCTCTTTCCTCAGCCCTACGTTATTTACTCTTTCTTGTTACATGCAGTTTGTAAGGCTACGCCCTGAGTAGGAGGGAGGGAGGCAAAGTCAGGCCGGTGAGAGCCTTCCTCTGCGCTGTGGATGATGAACCCGTGCACTCGAACCGGCTGCAGGTCACTCCCTCGCATAGCTGTCGTTGCCCCATGCACACCGTAAGCGAGGGCACCCTCTGAAGAGCAGGACTTTCAGCCACGACTGGCACCTGGGCAGCGAGTCCCGTGTTCAGACAGCGGTGTCTGGTGTGGAGCAGGAGCAGGAGCAGGCTGTGGAGGGGCTGAGAGCTTGCTCAGCTGAGGATGCCAGCCCCGGCTCTCAGGGATTGCGGATGGTCCCTCCAGGACCACTGCTCTGTTCCATTCCTCCCAGCTCGGCTGGAACGCCGCAGACGGTGCTTAGTTATTTAACAACGGGGAAACGGCCTCAGCATGAAGAACCAGCAACCCAAGCACTAACAGCCAAGTACTTTTGAGCATTCACCCTGAAGTGGAAAAGGCAGGTTTTGTTTTCTCTGAGAAGAAGAAAAATGAATTAAACTTCTCCATCAAAACAACAGCTTTAATTACCTGCTAATGCAGCAGCCCCCATCTCCCTGGATGCTGGGCTGGGCAGGGGCAGGAGGGGACAGCCCCCAGCCCCCGGCGCGGGCAGGGACAGGGCTCCCCAGCACTGCACGTACCTCGCCAGCTCCGTGTCAGCGACCCAGGTGGGTTGTTTCCCGATTTCTTAACCAGCCCTTTGCTTATCAGTGGATTAGACAGGCCCAGACTGCATGCACGGTAACTGCGCCTTCCCTTCCTCCTGCCGCACTGAAAATGGGGAAAAATTATACTGGACATTTCAGTTTTAATAACAAGTATAAATTTGGTATGTGCACATTAATAACACAATTGCCAGGATTTATTTGGTGCCCAGTATGAATTTTAAACCTTCTTTTTCAGTCTTGTCAATGTTGGATTATTTTTGTTAATCTCTTTAGTTTCCCTCATTAATTTTCTTCACTTCAAGACTGGCCTGGTTATTATTAAATATCTGGCTGCTGCCAATGCCCATGACACATAATAGGTAGTCAGAGGTTTTTTATCAAAGCTATGTTTTCTCTTGGCTGTGGCATCACACTTTATTATATATCTAATTATTCCTGACTGCTTCGTAAGGAAGTTTCTCTTCTAAATCTTGATTAAATTTAATTTATAGCTGAAAGAAAGGACTTTTATAAAACTTTCTGACACAGAACCTGATGCTGCAGTGCACATTTCCCGGCTAGTGACGGCCAGAACTGGCCAGCAAGTCTCATTTAGCCCTACATAGTCACTTTAAGACTGGGACCCACCTTCTACCCTCTGTTCTGAGCTGGCTCTGTGCAATAACCAGAGTGCTACGGGAGTTTTTTGTTCTCTGGAAAAGTTTTGATTTATTATATGAATTGCTGAAAAACTGGCATTCGTTCAACTAAGACATCTTTGTGTTGCAGTTAAACTTTTTAAACAGAAAGATGCAGAGCGTGTAGGATGCCCCGAGGAGGGTAACAGTTTAACTTTGGTGAGTGGCTTTCCCAGAGACACACCAGACACCCGTGTGGTGGGATCGTCTGTACAACTAGATCTTCAGTGGCAACTATGCAACGGGCTAGATGGGAATGGTTTTCTCCTGCATGGAGGTTAGTTTGGTGGCAGCAGAGGGTGCAGGAGCTCGGCCAGCCCAGGCAGCCCAGTGTCACTGTCTGGCCCATGGACAGGGCCGTGTCAGAGCGTTCAGAAGGACGAGGGGACCAAGCCCAGCACCCATCTGGACAGCTGTCTTAACTTACTGGGCACTGTCGTTCCCATTCAGCAAGGGCTCCATTCACTTAGAACATCCCATGGGACTGGACTTGTGTTTTCTTTCAGCAGTGAAAAACTCAGGTGTCCTCACGGAGTCCCTGGGAGGTTGCACCGTTATCAGAATTTCATATGCCAGGCACGGCGCATCTCCACCGTCCGGGGAGCTGGTCATGGCATGCAGTGGCTCTTTGGAAGAAAGGGAGAAAGAAAAGGTGTCTCTTAGTTCTCAGAGCTGTGTTTAAATTAGGTCTGAATCCTTTTCCCCCAAGATTCTTTTATAACTGTCTACGCTATTTCAATTTGAAAAGGGAAGAGATCAAATCATCAGGGTAAGAGTTCAACAACGTGCTTATGGATTGTTTCTCTTCTATGTTGTCAAGGCAATGACTTCTCAGCGAAAAATGTGTATTACCACTGTAGACATCCAATAAAAATGAACAGCTCATTTACTTTTAAAAGGAAAAGATTTGCATGCTGTGAGATTGAAATGAAAAAGCCATCATCCTCACACAAACTCTGGAAAAAGACCCTCCTCTCAATTACAAAAAAAAAAAAAAAAAAAAAAAAATGTTTCTTGAATATGTAAAAATACAGAAGTAAGAGCACGGCTCTTAAGGAGCTTAGTTAAATGGTCACATTGTACCTGCCAATAAATTCAATCCTGAGCATAATACATGCAACAAATTCAGTGACGTCCAATGGTGACATTATTCACATTGTTAAAAGTAAGTAGCATATATCAGTGGTTTGCATGGTGTAATTTAAATGTTAGTGTAGCTATCAAATACAAAGTTTTGCTGCTTTTAAAAGCACAGCCATATTTCTAAGATTATGGAAACCAATTCTGTATGCTATGGAATATCCCATCTGAGTATCAGAGGGAGGTGTCTGCGGGTACTGCCACCAGAAGCAGATTTCCATGTAAGTAAAATGAATTCACAGGTAATCACGTATTTGCTGAGTGCAGCAGATGATTTTCTAATTCAGAAGGCATGGCTTTTAAGGTATCACATATAAGAAAAATAATTGCATAACTACTGAAAAAAACAGAGATGGGCCATAAAGAAATAATACAAATAAAAATAATAATCCAAATGCAGTAGTTAAAAAACCCCTGAGGCCATAGAGCCAGGTTTGCTGTGGCATGGATTGCTTTGGGATACACATCATATGCCATACATGGTGAGCTTCACTGAAGTTACGGTAGGATCATTCCTAGGCTGTGGTGCAAGTGGGCTCATCTGTGTCTGAGCCAACATCTAATGGAAACACCTCTGTCTGCAAGGACCAAGCCTGAAAAGGAGCAAGTGGCATCAAAGAGCAATTCAGTCTCTCTCAGATTCTCTGCAAACAAATCTCCTGATTTCTGAGTGGATAACTGAAAATCCATGTCTACACGTAGTCTGGTCTATAATTTTGCACTAGTTGTAGATGCAAGAATGCTAATTTAGCAAGTACGCAGTAATTAAACTAATAACTCATTGATTTGGTTCACCTCTAGACTCTCAGAGATAATGTCCTGTGTTCCTTACATGTAGTTAGAAAAGAAGTAGAATTTAGAGTGTAGAAAGAAGCAGGACTCATCTTGCCAAAAAAACCTCAATCACCATTTATTGGACTGAAATCTCATGCTTTTTACCTTATGCTGGTATAAACCAGGAAAAAATGGAGAATGTTGCCGTTATTCCTACCCATCAGTCCTGTTAATCACATACAGCTCATGGAAAAAAGGTTTCACCAGTGCAAGCAAGCTAAACCAAAGGCAGTGTTTGTAGTACCTTGGCAGAACTATACAAAAGCAAGTTCTATAGTGTGAGAAGGCCGGTTCATTTTGTTCACGTCTCTGACAATGCTGTTACACTTCTCCAAAAACCCATCCTTTCAAACAAGTGGGTTCTGAGGCCTTGTTTTCTGTAAGTTATCACAGATTGCTATTTATTGACATATTAATGTCAAAAATGAGATCTGCCTTCCTTTGAGGTATGAGTAGCAATTCAGAATTGTTCAGGAGTATTTCAGGCATGTAAATTACGGCAAAATAAGATTTGTTGTGAATAAGCAATGACAGAAAGTATTATTTGGCATTAAAATAACTTCAGAACATTCCCTGACATTTCAACTAGATAGTTTACAAATATAACTGCAGGTGGTCGTAGGAACAATGCTGGATTAATGAGAATAGGAAATTTTTTTGAATATGCAGATGAAGACGTTTACTATTGTTTCACTTTTCTGGTATAATTAGTTAAGTAAAAACTGGTTTCTGAACACTTACTATAATCCTAAACAATGTTTTGAAAGATTTAGCAGGAAGCTAAACCAGTTTGGTCTTCTTTCAAATAAAAAGGGCTGGAAGCCAGATGAAGAAATAATACATTTACTAGATAGGGACCTTTGGAAGTACTTCAGATACTGTTAAAATAAAATATTTGCTATAATCAGATTGAGTTAGAACCCCCACCCAGGGGAGCACGGTGAGGTGGTGGCAGGAGGGATCACTGCAGCAGCACATCGTGTTATGACAGCCTTGGCATAGCTCCAGCTCAGCCAGTGTACGCCACGTGGGTTCCTGGTCGTAGGACCACCTCACCCTGTTCTTTCTCCCTCTACTCTGCTGGACTCGCATCTCAGAAGTGCCCCCCAAATAAAAGGAAAAGGAAAAGAAGAAGGAGCTTGTCGTGCTTTGCTCATCAGTTCTGTGTCTTACTGCTGGCTGGAGAGTCTTCAGGCATTTGGAATAAATATTTTATTATAATTTCCTTTAGTGTTCAGAAACATTAACTTCTATGATATGGAAAACTGCATCTTTAACTACACTACGCTGAAGTCAATTCTAGGATCTCATAAGTAGTAATAAAGAACACTGTGCAGCAACAGATTGTGGCCTCCCAGCTGGCCATACACATCCTTTTTTTCCAAGACCTCAAGCTGTTCCATAATTCTGGTTCTGTGGTTAAAAATTTGGTCTCCCCTTTTGACTAACAGCTTTGCCCTTTACCTTTTTTAGAGCAGCTGAAAGTGACTCTCTGACAGTAGGGGATTCCCAAGTTTCTCCCTTAAATACTTAGAGACGAGTCGGCCCTGTGCTAGCCTCAGATTTCCAAAGCCAGCTGTATTATTTCTGAGGAGTGCTGGTACAGAGAATTACAGAAAGTCTGTGGAACATTAGGAACGTGCCATTCAAAACATGGAAGCCGTGTTCACCTTCCTGTCACGCACAGTGTCCTGAGCACCTTCCGCATTTCCGTTGTGCTTATGCACTCGATTTGATTTGTAATCAATCTCAGAAGGAAAACGTCGGAACCGCTCGCAAGTTCTGATTAGCTACACGCATTTTCTATTCAAATAAAATCCCGACACACACATTTACTTTTAAGCTGCAAACATCTTTGCCACGTTTCCTGTCAGAAATACTTTGTATCTGTCTTGAATTGGTGAAAAGCTTTTATAGGACAGATTTAAGATCTTTAAAAGGTAACCTTTAAGAAAAGTTGTCAGACAGTGAAATGCTTGATTTGCACACGCTGCAGTTTGAGCTGGTTTTGCCAGTATTTGACTCTTGTTGCTCTAATGCTCAGAATCAGCAGGGGTCAATGGCAGAAGCTGTTGAGAAGCTTGGCTGAGAAGTTTTGCCATGTATAAACAAGATATAAACACGATATAGACAAGATATTTGACTGTATATAAACAATATGCCAAAAAACCACCAAAGAAGCTAGTTAAGACAAGATTCACATCCTCTATTTGAAATCACCAGTTTCTTTTGATGCCATGTTCCACTGGCTCTCCTGAAATGCCCACCTGAGAGTTCGTGCCTAGCAAAGGGACAAGAGGAGCACTCGGAGAACATGACTTGTTTGTTAGATCCCAGAAATGTTTACATCAGGCTCTTAACAATTACCCAGGCTTTATGGCATGAAAGCCTGGTCTGCAACATCTTTGACTTCATCTAGAAAAACACTGAGAATTTCCATTTCTAGTTGAAAGCTGCTTGCACATTTGTTATGTGTTTAATCTGGACCAAATGTCACCAGCTGTGTCACCATGTTTTTTTCAATTATCTTTAAAAGAAGTAAGATTAGATAACATCACACACTTGGAATATTACACTGTGCCACTCTAACAACACAATCTATATTAAGAATAGGCGCTGCCATCAAAAATGCAGTAATAATATAAGTTGCTTAATAAATACACAGTCACGAACGTTCTTATTTGAGAGGAAAAACAAGTGTTTCCTCTTTGTCCTCCTTTCTCCAGCACAAGGACAAGTGCTGTTGTACAATACACCTACACACGCTAAGTGAGTACAGATTTTTTTTCTGGAACACCTTTTTAAGAGTATTTCTGATTTTATATTGCTTCTTGCTGCCTTAGTAGGCTTGAACAGTAGCAAGCCTATTGCTTCACTGTAGGGGAAACTGCCTTATTCTGTTGTTTCTGTAATACCTATGCCAGGATACGGTGAATTCAGTCTGTATCCCTCTAAAATCATCTTCCTGATCAGCACTGTCTGCTTGGGTTTTTACATACAGACTAATTAGTTTGAAGAATCCTTCCTTTAACAAGATTTCTTATCTTCCCTGCAGTCAAGCCCTCAGCAGTGCCTTACTTTCTCACCTAGCTGGCACTCCAGCTGAGTATGGACCTTGTTTTTAGGGCAGAAAAGCAGCCTTGGCTTTCTTCCAGTCCGTCTCCATAAGGTGAAGTCCTTTAGCCCACCCTGAATTCAAGGGTCTGCTCCTTACTCTTTCCCAGGTTCAGCTGTTCTTCCTCATCAGACCTTGTCTGGTCCCCACCTGTTGATCCAGAGCTTCTTTTTGCACCTTCTAAAAACCCTCCAAATCAGGAACTGTTCAGAATGATTGTTCCTAATACTGCATCCCTCATACCATTCTTGGTGGTTTTTTTCACTGCCTTATGCACCCTCCTGGGAAGAAAACTTGTGGTTCCTCACATGCTTTTTCTCTAGTCTCTTCTGACCAAGGTCCAAGCCTGTCCTTCCTAGAAGGGTTCCTTAGTTAGCAGCCATTCCACCAGTGTAACAAAGGTCCACCTGGAAGTGTCTTAAAGTCATGTCAGATCCAGGGATAGGTGGGGAAAAGGCAGGATGCCTGTCAGCTGTATGCAAAAGCCTGGTTTATTTTGGGTTGGCTCTCTGTCAGTAAACTACTGAAATGGAGTTAACCATCCAAAAAAACCCCAACCCAATCATCTGTCATTCAGCTCCTGATTGCCAACCCTTTGATTTGTGTGTCAGCTCTTCCATCTGAGTGTGCCCTGCCCGAACTATTGAATGTGGAGAAGTTTGTCAGCCTTGTACATAAAACCTCATTATTTTTCCTTTAAGAATTCAATCAGTAAATAGAGGAAGGGAGGAATATCTCCAAGTAGATCATACAAAATTTAGTTAGCTTTACATTTATTCTTCAGTAAAACTCATCTGTTCTTTTGTAATATTTTGAAAACACGATTTGAAAGAAGGCTGATCATTGCTAGTGCTTGCAGAGGCTTCTGGATTTGTTTGCTTTTTTAATTTGGAGCAGAACAAAGGGCATTCAGGGCTCTGTGAACACGGAAGGAAAAGGCTTTTTTATTGTGTGGGCTACCTTAGTATGGGTTGTCTTGTCTCTGCTCCTGTTTTTCATTAACATGTAGCTAAAGACCTGGCCTTTTTGCAGCTGTATCACTGATAAAAATGAAATGTAAATCAAGAGGACCCAACAGACATTATGAAATGAGTCATCTGAATATAAAGCACTTAAACTTCTACTCTTTTTAGTGCGCTGATCTGTAAAGCTGGTGACCCCTTCCTGTACCTGTTAGACCCCATAGAGGCTCGGGTCTGACAGCAACGGGAGGTATTCAGGGGTCGCAGTTCCAGGGAAGTCCGTGGCAGCCAAGAGAGGCTGAAACAAGTCTGTGAATACTTTCAAAGATCAGACCCTGATACTGCCAGTGATTATGTTCTGCACATGGGTCCCAAATCCATAGCAAAATCAGAAAGACATTTGTTGGAGGTATTTATAGAGAGTCTGTTTGACTAACCATCTGTGCTCTGATTGAAGTATACACATGGTCCAGACTGAATAAAAACCAATGCTATGGATTAAAATAGTAACTTTGACACTATTACATCTAAAGATTTTACTGCTAGTGACTCTGTTGACCTGTTTCGTTCAAGTAAAGGTAAATTTTAAAACTGCAAAATCTGAGGGATAACATGAGGAAAGAGTGTGATTAGTCTGTCCACTTCAGAAAGGCTTTGAAGTCAAGGGATGCTGTTTGAACGCTGCACGCTGTTCAGAACTGCGGCTTGCTCAGGCTCTGGGTGAAGCGAGCTGCCTTCCTCCATTTCTGAGTAGCTTTCGGGTTTATTTGTGAGTGTAAAGGTAAGAATATGCCAAAGTATTTTGCCATTATTTCACTTGTCTCATATTTCTCTTTCAAAATGAGATTCATTCCTTTTATTGTTGTTCCTGGTGTTCAGTTCAAATATTAGCAAAACATTAGGAATGTGGCCGACTATAGCTTGGAGTTAATTGTGCTGAGAAACCTCGCTGTGTTCATTCCGTTTGCTTCCTTCATCAGGATTATCTTTTGCATGGATCAGTATGTTCAAAATGCAGAGATCAGGAATCATAATGAAAAGATGAAAAGCACTAGGCTGTAATGGGATTGGTTCAAGAAATATATATAGTGGTCACTTGTTATTTATTGAAATTGCTCTGTAAGAATGATGATTAAACAGCAAGTTTTTGAAAGCTGGTTATACTTGTTCAGAATGGTATGAAATTGAAGCTTCTGATATTGTTTCACAAGATTAATTTTCTTTAGTGATAACCTGGGGAATTGTTTAAATTACCTCCTCTTAGTTGATGTAGCACCATCTGCCACATCTGCAAAGAAGATAATTATTTTTAGGAGCAGCTGTGGTTTTCTGATCAAGACTTGAGTCATCAAGGTCAGTATTTTTGAATTATCCAATGCAGGAAAATAGAAGCAATTGGTTTGCCTTTTGGTCAGTAGTGAAGGATGTACTGTTATTACAGTTCATGTCATAAACCTCACAGCTATTTACTACAGTCCTGTCATTTCCAAGAAATTTGTTTGAGTTCTTCGTGAGAACATTTAGCTTTGTAGGAAGAAAGTATCAGTCATACCTCATGAGTCAGTAAGTACTTGGTGGCAAATAAGTGACTGTGGAGACTCCTCTGTTAATGGAAATCTTAAAGTGAAAATGGCATGCTTCCTAACTCTGGGCCGTAGGGCCGGGTTTCCAGCTTCAGTTGCAAAAGCTAAACTGTAAATTAGGATCTGTCACACCAGAGGAAAAATCCCCAGATGAGCCATCCTTTAACAGAGACTCCTTGTTATGCCTGTGGCCTTCCATGACAGGTCCAGATGAGCATTCTCCATCACATAATAAACAAGAGGAGCCAAGCCAAGGTGAGAATTAGGACCCGAAACCTTCACCCACCTGCTTTGTCTTGTAGTGAAAAGTCTCTGATCTGCGCGAGATGCCTTGAAAGGGGCCAGGGCTTTGTGTGGACTCTTCATGTGAAGTAACGAGTATCGTACATGAATGCAGAGCTCTCATTTCATGATGAGATGGCTGCATCTCTGCAGAAGTTTCTTTCAGCTTCGTGCTGTTGAGGAGCTGATGAGAGTAGGCAGCTTCTCGATAACAGAATATTTTTTTCCCTGGGGAGCTAACGAGAAGTAGGTTTATCTTACTGGCTTTGCTACAGAGCGAAAGTGGCAGAGATGCATGGCCTGAGGAGGGTCTCTTAAGAAATCACATACGTGTTGAAAATTAAAGCTTAGAAAGGGTGCCCACAGGATAAAGAAGGAGGAAACTTTGATCTGAGAGATAATTGAAAAAGAGATGTTGAAAAGCCAAACCCATGTTCCATGTAGAATAAAAGACCCATGAACCTGAAAGTATCTAGACAGAACCTCACACGCTGCACCTCCTTGAGTTATAAAAGACTCAGGTTTGTGACACTGGATGCCCAACCTGAAGAAGCCTGGCTAGGTGCTCACTTTTCCCTCAGTATTGACTGCTACGTATCTACTTAGCAATACCTAGAGATGTTTGTGTAGCTGACCATCGGTGGTGGCTGGTGGGGTGGGGGGGAGTATGCATTTCTCTATCAGCTTCCTGCAGGGCAGAGCCACTCAGACCTCCTCTTGGTGAAGAGCAGGAGAAAACAATGGACCACGTGCTTCAACCTGCAGGTCAGGCTTGGTTTGTTGCTCAGTGTTAGACTGCAGGAGTGATGCACCTTACAAGAAGAGGCAGTGCACAGCTTCTGCTGGGAGTGCCGCCTGGTTCCTAGTAGAGGCTGCACCCAAACCAAGGAGGTGCTTAACTGATACAACATTTGACCCTCTGCATGTGAGGGTCCTATTATTAATGAAGGTACTAAACCAGAATGACTTCATATTTTTACAGTCCCTCGTTCTGTTAAAGAACTCGGTATAAGACCTATAAAATGGTAGTTTGCTTTGTCAAAAGCCAGAGAAATTACTGCCCAGAAATGATGCTGTTTATCGGTATAAACTGAGCAATGGAGCGGAATTTTGTAAAGAGACAAGAGCCTCCCTTCTAGAGACAGGCGATGCTGGTGTGTCTTAGACAGCAGTGAGCCGTATCATGCTTTGCACTTGAGGTCAGGTAACCTACTGCTCTCACTCGGGTGTCTGTGTTCCATCCTCCAATGCAATTCATGAAGCCGCCCCCCAGTTAACAAGGAGGGCTCAGTTAGTTTTATATTTTCATTCACTCTTCTATTTCCAGCTTTTTAAAATAATGATGGAATAGCAGCAGCAAAACTCTTACTGACCAAGTTACCTGTCAATGGGTGTGGATATAGTCAGAACCAGTCCTAAGCAGTATCAAGGGAGATGGACATAGGTGAATCTTTGAGAGAAGGTCGCCTTATGGGTGTTTGACTGTGGGTCTGGGTAAAAGGTGAACATAGCCTCCTTTTCACCTATTGGCTTCAGCTCCAGTAAAGGTCACTCATGTAAATGTATTTTAGTTTTTAACTGAGCATGCCAGGAAATTGCACATGATCTGTTATCCCCTTGGAACTCGGGAAAGATTATGAGTTAAGCCACAGTAACCTGGTCTCCTGTTATGGTCGGTCACAGCGTGTTCCGCATCTCCTCACAGATGACTTGCAATTAATGAAAAGCACTCTAGAGACCCAATTGAGGAGCAGAGCCTGATCGAGTAGGATGCTCTTTCCCTGGTACATTCCTGGAGAAACAGCGCTTCAGCGCAGTGTGGTCTTTAATTGTGGTCACGTCACGTTCAGAGAGAGGAGCTTCACTAGGCTTGTGACAGCTTCATTATTATATGGAGGGACATCTTACAAGATGGGCCTGAACTGTTCCAGAAGAAAACTGTGAGGGCTGGTACCAGCTGTGCGTGCAAATTACTTGGCTGGGGGAGCTTGTTTGGATGGATTTGTATTTCACATCTGCCCCATCCCAAGGTAAATACGGTTCTGTTGTGCGCAGGTGACTCACCAAACAGAGTATGGGCATGACTTACCTTTGCTCTAAACCTACAATGTTTTGAGCTATTCCATCTGGATTACAGAATTCAACCACTTCTCTTGTGGCTTTCACATTTTAATCACTGCCCCTTTGCTGCTATCCAGGCAGGTTAAAACGCAGCCAACATTTCTTTTGTCTACCAAGCTGAATTAATGCAGCAAGGGTTTCATTTGCTGCTCCCAGCTGCCTGCTGGGGAAAACAAGCCAGGACCACTTCTCACAGAGCCAGTCGGGACAGGCGGGTGTGGGTATAGGCAGCTGTGGGCTGTCCTCTGGTCTGCAGAGGACAGTGGTCAGCTATTTTATATCGAAGTTATGTAGGTCAGGAGAGTCATCCAAAAAGGGAAAAGTAAGGTGATAAACAGACAAGTTAACGTCAGCAAAGGGAGTATGGGGAGCTTCTTGTAGTCTTAGTTACATTTCTTTACTGAACTGTATTTTGGTATCATTTGAGTTACCTGTGCAGCTGAGTCATCGGAAGGGGTTTTGAGGGTTTGCTCCTTTTTTTTGTTCTTCAGCAACTTTGAACCTCCACTGATGCATGAAGTCCCAGAGCACCAGGGCAGCGGCACAGACAGTTCGGCAACCAGTTTGGGAAGCTCTGTCACAGCATGTAAGAAGGTAACTTCTAAGTTTGTGTTCTATTTAAGGGCAGATATATCCTAGGTCATAGCTTTGCTTTTTAGCATTTGTCTTTGTTGAGCAACACAGAATTCACTGATACCTAAAAAGAAAAGGACTGATATGGAGAAATGAATTCTGGGTGCTGCGGTGGCATCTTGCAGTTTGGTCTGCCTGGTCTGTACTTGTCTGGTCCCAAGATATATTATATGTATATGGGAGATAAACTCCCCCTCAACATTTCTGGTTTTTATTTTATACCTAACCGTATAAAATAAAAGCAGTGCATAGGGATAAAATTTCCCCCTGCCTAGGGCCAGGTTGTGCCTTGCTGAGGAGGACAGGACATCTTTAATCCCTCCCTTTGCAATAGCCTCAGAGCTCTGCTGTCTCCCACAGGCCCAATTCTAGAGCTGATAAGAAAGCATTTGTCCTGACACAGAAATGTTATAAAACTTCACAGTTCATTCAGTTTTCCCATAATTCTTGTGGTTTTTTTCCTTTTCCTTCCTAGTAATAATAATGCTTTCCTTTTGGTTTGTTGGTTTCTTTCAAAGTAACAACTTATTATAAATATATACATATTTATATGTATAAGCAGAGAGAGAGAAAGATGAAACATGTCAAAGATAAATATTTATTTTCCTCATCCTGAAAACCACACTGTGGGCGGGGGTGGCAAGTATTGTCTGTCTAGAGACAATAGTCATTGCTATAAAAAAAGAACTCAATAGACAATGTCCATGCTGGGACTGGGCTCCTCCGGCTCACCCCAGCGTGGCTAAAAGACCAAGTGTCAATATTTCATTTGATCCAAGGCTTGGTTTGTTTGCAAGAGAACACCTTGCAGAAAATCCACTGTGTGGGAGAAGATCTTAAATTCTCCTTTAACCTCGGAGCTGTCTGTTTTTTGTAGGGGTGAAGGACAGTGGCACCGCACTGAGAAGTGCCACCACTCAGTGTTACAGGTGCTCCCTGCATGGTCCCCTTTGGAAGCAGGGCTCTCTGTTCAAGGCTGGTGCTTTCCACATGACGGAGAGCTGCCCCAGTCCCTTACAGCTGAACTTGCCGTTGTCCACGAGCCGATCGTACCATTGTCGGCGCACCAGAAGAAGTGATTCACTTTTGCTAATGCTCCTGAAACAGGGCGGGATGTTTTGGGCTCCTTTACAGCATTGTAACAGCATGAATTACCATTCTTCTTGTGTGTGGAAAAGGATAAAGAATTACCAAAAATAGCCCATTACCTTCTCCTTTAGCCTCCGTTAGAGTGATTTTGAAGCCGGACGTGTGACTGGTGGTGGAGCGAAGCACTGTGGGTCCCTGCGGCAAGGGAACGGTTTAAACAGTTGACTTGCAGGTCAGAGTGAGTCACTGTTCTTGGCGTGAGTGGCTCCTGTCAGAAACCATATGAGATCTGACCCGTTACTACACAGACCCATCTGAAACAGTGCAGAAGATGTGCCCCTTGATATCGCGTTCTGTATGTCCCACTTTCATATCTTTTTTGATGAGAAGTAATTAACCAAAGCAATTAGGATGATCAGCCATGAAGACGCAGATGTTTCATTTGTGGAGCAGAGCCTTTTAAATGTTGTCTCGGCTATAGATATTTACTGTATTTTAATGTCTTCTGATCTAAATCAGGGAGCAGGAAGCTGTTACACTAAACTCGTATGCAATATTTTCCTCTGGGAACGAGTGACTTTTCTAATCCACTCTTTGCTAGAGGCTGATTTGGTTCATTGATTCACAACACACTGAGTAATGCTGACGGCTGAGTCTCTAGATGAGAGTGGAAAACTTTTTTTTAGAACCATGAATTACTGCTGATTTCACATTTAGCGCGCGATGCAAACTCATCCTGAATTCTTTTCCGAGTGCGGTGATCCTGCTCTGAAGCAGACACACAGCAGGATAGCGTGTGCAGCTGGTACGTGCAGGTCTGGCCAGGGAATCAGCTTCAGTGGCACCACTGAAAATCAGAAGCAACCTTTGCTGAATTCAGCAAAATTGCTAACAGTGTATGTCCGTGGGATTGGCCCAGAACTTGTCTCAATTAGATAAGGACGAAGAGAGGTACCAGACAGGAGGGAATTTTGGCAGGCAACACTGTTTGTCTTAAGAGTGCAGGCTCTAAAAGAAGGATGCTGACTGACAGCCGGAGCAGTACAGGTTCAGGGTGCTTACCCTTCAGTGCAGAACAGCTCAGCATCTTTTGAAAACATGCCTAAATGCAAAAATGGCTATCAGAATGTACCGGAACAGTTACCTCCCTGAGCAATACCAGTTCTCATGTTGCATTTGATTAATTAATTAGCCCTGTTAATTTAGGCCAGCTCCCCCAGGCTTATACACTTTTGGTCGTCGCAGTCAAACATTATTTCACTACAAGGGCTTCAGTATATTCCTTTAGAAACGTGAATATCCCAGCAAGTTTTAGTGTGTATGGAAATTCCTGGCTTATAAAAGCATGTGGACCTCTGGAGCCAGGAGAAGGGCCTCACGACAGTGAGGTGCTCTGTTACATTCACTTTCCCTGCCTGCTTGTCTTTGACCGTGATAATATTGCTGTCTGTTACGAAGCAAACAGCCCCAAAAGTTTACATGGCTTCTCTAGAAGAAGTCCTTATGAGATAAAGAAGAGTGGTACCATGGATTTCTGAAGCTTGTTTCTGCAGGATAATTTCTGCCTATTCCGGTTTCTCAGAAACTGTCTGAGATTTAGGAAAGGAAGTTCTGACGTGATTAAGGCTGAGTACAAATTCACTGTGATTTTTAAGGAAATGCAACAAGATTGCTTGTTACTGCGAAAACTGTTTGAGGTAAGGAGAACTGTTTCCTATCTATGCAAAGTTATGTCTTAGCAGGTAATTAGAACTTCATCATTCCTTGTGGATGAGAAGGTCTAGAATCAGATGAAATCTGAACATTAAAGCCTCAGAGGACAGAAATTTCTGGAGAAGAAAAAATGCTTGATTTTAGATTTTACCAACCAGTTTGTAATAGTTCAGTATTTCCACATTTGAAAACATTTCATAAAAAACCAAACCGGAACAGTTTACAACACTAACAGGAAATTGTTTCTTTGGGATATGAAGTATATTATCTTCCCATCTAGTCTCAGAGTTAGTTATGGTGGCAGGAATCTTTCTGCACCAAGGCAGGAGGTTATAAAATTTATTGAGTGCAGAATCACTCGGCTGGTGAACAAGATTAGCCGGCGGCCCCCAAGAAGCAGCTGCTGTTGATGTGAGACACTCGTGAGCCTTTGTCATTCTCAGAACAAAGTCTCTGGGCACAGTGCTCTTTCTGAAGTATTTTGTGAACCCTAGATTTGTCTTCAAATCTGCTCTTTGGAGCAGCCATGGACAGAACAAGCTCACAGGCCGTGGTGTTCCCTGCTACCTCCTCATCCGTCCTCTGCTGACTTTAGTCAGAAATCAATACAGGGTAATACAGGGAGTGCAGTATGAACTGTCTAATGGGCTTTGTGCCAGAAAGGTAAAAATTAGAGTGGGTGGTAGTCTGTGGGTGGAAATAAGCTTACTTCTGAGCATTAGAAAATTGTGTCAGCTGGCCAGATCGGCTTTCCACAGTCATTATCTTCCCTCAGAAACGAAGGGGCCTCACAAGTCCTCTCACTTCTCTTCCTAAGGAAGGGACCTAGGCTTAGGGATCAAGCGTTCCTGAAGTAGGACAAGGGTGTGTCAGTGCAAAACACGCAGTAAGGTGGAGTACGGTACTGGGGATTTTTTTTTTTTTCCCCCAGGTAGAGCAACGCATTTATATTTTAAAATACCATTATGAAAATAAAAGGCTAAAGAGCTAGAGTACAGCCTATTTCCATGTAATGCAGGAACTGGAAGAATTACAAATAAAATATACCTCCATTTCACAAGCATACTTCTTAGCATCGCTGCCTGGGGAAGACGATAAACCGTGTAAAACGTTCTATCAGTAGCATCATTGTTGTGGCTGTTCCTTTCCCGCTGTCACCTAGCTGTTTTAAAAACACGAAGAGTCCCTCTTTTTCATGGAAGAGAATCAGTGCAGAGGCAGCACGTGAGGAATCCAGTTCAGTCTAAGTATCAGACTTGCCAAACTGGCTTTGCCTCTTTGCAGCCTACTGATAAGCATAGCCCCTGTTCGGTTTCATAAGCTGCAGCGCAGGGACAACACAGACTAAGCGTTGGTCTCGGGGTCCTGGCGGAGCCCCGCACCCATTGCAGCAGCTCGTAAGTACTTTAGCTTCTCAGAAACCAGAAAATGCATTTGGGAAGAGAGAGTTTGCAGCCTGGGCAGTCCCAGAAACGAGGCTGCTGGCAGAGCGAATAGCTCTGATCTCTTGCAGAGAGAGAGAGTAAATCGTAAAGGCAGCAAGTCTGTGCACTCTGATATCTTTAAATAATTAGTTTTTCCAACATCTATGTTTATCACTTTAACACAGAACAAAAACTCCTAGCAATATTCTCCAGTAAAAATGTTGTTTAAGCATCTCCTCCAAGTATCTCAAAGGACTCTGAGCTCTGAAAGAAAATAGGCTAATTCTTCAGGGGATATATAAATCACATGATTTAAGGTGCATTAACTGGACGGGTCCAAAAAGAGCAGGGGTCCCAGTCTCGCCCCCCCACAAAATTTTGCAGGCAACAGTTCCTTGAGTTACAGCAATAGAGTTCAGGCCCCCAAAGCACAGCAGGACTGCATAAATTTTTAAAATTCTTTTTAACTATTTTAACAGATTCTCTGCAGTAACAGTCTGCTAGAATCAACAGACTACTGGCTGCAGAACCAGAGGACACCATGCCAAATAGGCTTTCTGGAAGACAAGTCAGAAAGCAACTGTGCCTCGGTAAGTACTTGCTGTGACCTCCCCTGGGGAAAAATCCACCGAGATTTACGTGGGTAGGGTGTGGGACTGACCACAGCCCACTTACATTTGAAAAAGTCAACGACTAACGGGCGCTGAAATTATAGCATGCTATCTCTAGTCCCTGCAAGTTCCAGCTTTCTGTTTAAAGCACCCATACAAAGCAAAAGGGCATATGGATTTCTACAGAGAGCACATCAATAAAGATTACTGCAGAGGTTTCCCCACATTTGGCCTTCAGACTTTGCGGTCCTCTGTATTTTTTTATGTTCATAATCTGCAACTGACAAGAGAGAAAAATAAGCCAAAGAGAAAATTATTCCAAACCGTAACTTGTAAAGTGGCAGGTTGGAAAGAACAGATGTTTAAAAGGCTGCTCAATGTTCTTGAAGGCATAGAGATTCAATTAAAGAGAAAACTCTTTCCATGTTAAATGAGGAGAAGCTGCTGAAGAACTCAAACAGAATTATTTTACATTTTAATTGAAATTTAAATCTCACTCTTGTGGGTTATAATGCAATTAGGAACAGCTTTTGGTTAAGAGCGCACATGAAGAAATAGGAGTTGTTATGTTGCTTTACACATTATCTACGTGAAACTGGATGGAAGTACGTTGCTATGACCGTAGAAGGTTTCTAACTGATGAAGGACTCGGGAGAGCAGATCCTTACTTGGAACCCCATTAGATTCTACTCTCTAGCCCCAGTGAGCCAACAAGAGCTGCTCTTTAGAAAAGAGCAGTTTTATCTCAGGCGGAAGGCTTCCAGCACTGCTTGTGCTGCACACAACCTCTGACCAGCTGAGAGATCTCCTGGACTCTGCTGGGATTCCCTCACGGACATTTCAGCTCTAGCTGTTAAGCGCAGGTGCCCGCTGCCAGGAAAGTGACGCCCGCTGCCATGGTGGCATGACTGGAGGCTCTCTGTCTTGCCTGGAGGTGATGCAGCATGCTTGGGAACAGCAGGAGGGATACAACATCTCCTAACACCCTCCTGCCCTAGAGATCCCGACCGACCCCTTCTTGCATGGAAGGAATGTTAGGGTATGCTTTGGAACAAGGTCTGCCCGGTCTTCTCCCCGTGCCTCCTCCTGCTGCCTCTGAAAGCTGCCACTGTGTTTGCAGAAGGAAAAAAGAAGTCTCAAATATATCATTAACCATGCTTTTCCCGAAGACAGCTGATCATACACTTCTCTGTAGGGTTTATTTTTTGTTTTCAAGAGTTCATGTCTTCTGATAAGGGATCTAATCTTTCTGTAACTGTAAATGCAGGAAGAACATAGCTTTCAGAAATGTTGTATTTGTTATGTCCCATTACAGATTAGCACAGTTAGTACAAGTAAAAATAGACTCTTGGCTGTCCTACATATGCTCACCAAGTGTACTAACATTGGTTTTTTAAAACACTGAACATTTAACTCAATTATAGCAGACTACTTTTTCAAAGAGAGAATTTTTTTTAAGCAAAGCCGTCCATGTAATAGTCCATTCATTTCCAGACTGGTTAATGAAAATGTAGCCATTATGATATGAAAATAATAAATTGTGTTAGAGGAACAGTATTTCATATTTAAGTTGGAAATGAGCATCTTGAGGAAAGAAGCAGTGCTCCTGTTAGCGAGGGGTGGCCAAGGCTGCTGCCTCGGTGAGAAAGAAACCAGCCTGTTGAGCAAGCAAGCAGGTGGTGTCACTTTGGATCATGTTGTCTATGATCCCTCTGTTTACCGAGATAATGAAGAATGTCATTTTGCCATCAAAGCAGCTGGGTTTTCAGAACCGGCTGCTTCGCTGGCTCCTGCACAGCTTCACTGTCCCAGCCAGATACCCAGGCACCATCGGCATCACTGCACTTTAGCCATCACACTCGTAAACAGGTTCAGGAGGAGGTTAAGGATGCCATTACACACCACCTGGAGCTGGTCAGATCAGGGCTTCTGTGGTCTCACCTCCTCCTCCAGCCCCGACTTAATCTTTTTTATTGCCCTGGCACTCATACAAATGTGCAGTAAGTCAGTTCAGAGAGAAAAGTAACTATGAAATCAAGACATTAGTTTTTCTGGCCAATTCTTCCTTGAATCATCTCACCATATTGTCAGACAAATGTCAGTGCTCACTGAGCGATGGCACAAAACCATCCAGGAACCAGCTCCCACAAATTAAAACTGAATGGTAACATATGCAGAAAGGGAACATCCCTGGCAAGGTGCACTTTGAGGGAAACAAAGAGAGCAGCTTTCACTTGAATTAGATTGAGTGGGTTTTTTAATTTCTTCACCCCAGTCTTTTTAAAGGTTTGACACTACATATCTTCAGATGTTTAGGTACAAACATACAGATTTATATTTTACATCTGTCTTTGATAGTGGAATTACTTCACGGTAACATGCTAACGATAGTGCAGACACCGGCTCAGGGTGTTGAACACTAAGCACTGGGACATTTTGTGTCTCCTAATCAGAGCCCCTGTCTCCAGTTGGTTCTCCAGAGTCTCCACAGAATGTAAGCGCGCCCTTACTGAGGGTTGGAGATCTGGTCCTACAGGAGTTCGGAAAGGAAGAGGTTTCTTCCCAGAAGGAGGAATAGTAGTAGTCAGCAAGGCTCTTTCTACACCCAGGTATGGCAGCACAGCCTTGACTCACAGAGGAGCTTTTCTTTGTTTGTTGGCTTTTTAAAAAATCAAATCCGTATGTGTGTTCCTGAATAGTGGCCATCCATGGCTGAAAAAACTGTTGCATTCTATGGTGTTAGAATGAAGATTACATTTCCTAGGAACCACAGCAAAGCCCTGCATGTCTGCCTGAAGCAGACAGACGCAATGGTAGGAGGTTTGCCCCCCGTCACGAGGTCACACGCACACCCTCAGCACTATGTCGTAATGGCAGGGGATTACAAGAGTGTTTATTTTACCTTTCCCTCAGTAATTACTCAACCATCTTCCAGAACAGCACTGTCTCTTTCAGAAATCAAAATCCATCCTTTGCTTTCCAGATCGAAGCCATAATTACTAGAGGTATTTTTAGTTTTAAGTCCTGTCTTCCTATTCAGCCTGACGATACCTTAATTACATCCTGACAAGGAGCAGGAACAAGCGGCTGCAGGCACAATTGTGGCATTGAGTCCTAGCCCTTTCTTGGGCGAGCGTGGGTGTTCTTGCTGCTGTGGTTGGGAGCTGTGCCAGCCAGAGAGCCCCCCTCGCTTGCATGGAGGAAGAAGAACCCTCCTCTTCAGCAGTTACTCGCTGCCTTGCAGAGCCCAGCGCAGGCAGGCTGAGCACTAGGTTAAAAGGCAAGGATTCCTTGTATAATCAGTAAAAGACATTTCCCTTTTTCCTTTTATATATGCTTTGCTCTGAAAAGTAAATCTTCACATAGGAGCTAATGTTAAGGCAGAAATTAAATACGCCCTTAAGGGGCCGTACTCCCACGTTTTCAGCACCACACGTGTTTTATACAGCAGCCAAAAGCTGTCCTGTGAATGCCGGGGTGGGGAAGATTGACAATAGATACTCTTCCCGTGTTACTTCAGACTTGGACAGCCTTTAATCTTGTCTAGATGGTCCATCTTTCTTCCCATCCCTCTGTGACACGCTCACACAGCAGTGTGTTCCTCTCTGTGTAAGAGAACCCAGCGCCCACTCTGACAAAGCTGCAAATGAAGGCCAGGAGAAGAGGACCCAGCGTGGTGGTGCAGCTGTGTCCCCATCAGCGTCTCACATGGGCATATTCACAGTGTCTCCATGCTCTGCTTTGTCAAGAAGTGGGACTCTCGTGCTACCTCCAGAGTGGACATCTGCAGCTGCTTGCTGCTGCTACACCCACAGGCTCCCTCCAGCATGAGTTGCACGGTGAGGCTTACAGAAATTTTTTAAACGTTAAGTATACAGGGCACCGGAGAAAGCAGATGGTGGATGTGGCATAAATATTTATTGGCATATTTTCTTTAAGTCATAAGTGACAATTAATTACATCAAACCCAAAGGAATAAGCCTTAATGGGAAGAAAATATTCACAGCTGTTTTTGAAGCAATGGATTATTAAGAGATGACTGGGGATGATTCATTAATGCAGCCCAGCCATTAAAATAGGGATAGTCTCTAAAATAACAAGACCCATAAATCCACCACGTCTTTTGAGATATGCACCTTCTGAAGAGCAATTTGGACTAAATTTCAGGTAGATTACTGCTAAAAATGCTGGAGAGAGAGCAGCATAACACATCCTTCTGACAACGTACAATCTGTACCTAAAACAGAATATTGGCCAGGCTGGGGAGATGCAGGAAAGTCACATCAGGACCTTATTTAGGTGAACCTGAGTGACTCACAGAAGATCATATACACTGGATCGTCTGCTTTCAGAAACACTCCATTAGGGCTTGCAAGAATTGCAGTTGGAAACCTCATCTGCATGTTAGGTAGTGGTCGTGCAGCTCATGGGAGAGATTCTTACATAGAATCTGAAAGGAGTAATGTGACTTTTTTGGCCGTCCTAGCTCAAATACAGGGTGAGAAGGGGAAAAAACCTGTCCGTTCACAGCTAGAGAGGGAAATGGTCACTCTGATTGTGCAAGGACTGTACAACAGCAGGAGGGCCCAGGCTTGGCTTCAGGATGATGTTTCCCCAACCTGCCCCGCATCCTGTTGAAGTTCTGGGAGAGAAAATGTCAGTCAAGTGCCATGGTCCTACTTAGACATGGGTAGATGGTTTGCAGTAGCCTGATCTCTCTTTGGTGAGATAAGGAAGGTACTGCGGTGTAGCTGAGGCATACCTGCCATGAAGCCTCGTGAGTTATTTAGGTCACAGTGCAGAAAGTGTGCCTGAGCTTCTTGATGCTCTGGGGTTATGGCCTGGAGATTCTCCCACCCGTCTGCCACTGCTGCCTCACACTTCATTCATGTACAGCCTTTTGCAAGCAGCTACGTAGCAGATCTCGTACTTCCACAATAATATTTTTATTTCTACACTTCACAGCTGGTTCCTTTGCCAGCATCATTTTGGCAAGCGTGGAAATTAATGCGAGACAAGCATTGCATCCAAATGTTAATGGATAATTAGCTCTCTCTTCCAGAAGATGCTTTTTTATTCTGAGTCACTATCAGGCTGTTCCAAGCACCCCATATAAGACCTATTCCAGCTCAAGATCCGCTTTAACTATTTAAATATAAAGGATCTAATTCTACTGTGCATGGAGAAGAGAGCTATGTCTCTTATACCATTCCCAGTCGCAAAAAGTTGAGCTATGCATATTAATTATAACTGTTAATAACTCCAAAAAGAAGTGATGTGAGCCAATGGCAGGGAAAATAAGCCACCAAAATTTAGTCAATGGAGAAAATGAAATTGTAATGTAAAAGCAAATAACTGTGGCATAAAAGCAACACCTGGTAATTTTCAGTTTCCTTATTTCTTATGAAGTTAATAAGGATTGACATCTCGTTTTGGTAGAGATCTCAACCCCTATCACACATCCTCCTTCGGTGGGCATTTATGTCTATGCTCAGGGAAGGGCAGCACTCGGGAGTCACCCGATGCTGCTTTTCCATCCCATGACGGCACACCAGCTCAATAGCAATGCAGGAAACAAAACCTTGCCTGCTTCCCAGAGCTGCTCAGAGGTGGAGCAATAGGAGGTGGAATAATAGTAGCTACAAGAAAGGCAAGGTGGGAGAGCACTCTATAGACCATTACCTGACGCTCAGCACGTTTCAGCTAGCAGCCTGTGAACAGCTGGGCTCGCGCTGTCCCCAGACACCACGGGAAAGTGTGTTTTCCTTCACACGCTTTATCATGTAGGTGTCACAAGCCTCCGTGCTCTGCACGAAGGCGTTTTAAAGCAGCACAGGGCAAAACCCGAAGGAGGCTGAATGAAGCTCACAAGTCCACACTGTGACACCACACGCACAAGAAAGCCACGCGCGCTCCTGCTCCAGCTGCCTCATCTCCTGCGGATCACACAGTCACAGCTCTCCATGGCCGAGGAACTTGTGAGCGGGCCTGAGGGAGCGCACGGACCGTCTGCCCCGGGCAGCTTGTCCAGTGGCCTCTGCTCCAGCTCAGGCTGCTGCTGGCTGCAGCAGGAGAGCTTTGGCGAGAGGAGCAGTTAGTTATCGCACAGAGAAACACACGTGCCCGGGACAGTGTCAGCGGAACCTGAGGAACGTACTAGGGTTGGGAGTTCTGCTGCGTGGCTTTGTGCTCTCAGCATTCGGAGCCGGAAGCTCAAGTCCCACTGCCAGTTGCCCCCAGTTGCAGTCGAGAGTTTCGACCTTCTCCAGAACTCGGGACCTTGTATGAAGTGTATGTTCAGTAACATGTAGCAAATCCACCAAAATGAGGTTTCCCAGTTAAAATCACTTCCTGTATTATGGGCGGTTTAAACCCCAGCTTGCTTCTTAAGTAGTGTATTTGGGTAAGATAAGTCCTTCCAGATCCACACCTCCCCCTGCTCCTTTTGTTCCCTGAAAGGTACTTAAAGAACTCTTGTGAGAGAAAATTATTTAACTTCACTATTTCATACTGGATTCTGGAAATCAATACATCAGCCTTCAACTGGGACAAGACCTGAATCTGTCAAAAACTATATGTAATTAGGCAAACATTGTCCCAAAGCAGCTGTAGATATGTGTGCATAGAAATAGTTTGTCAAACTGGTTGAATTAGATTTAAATTAGTTTAAGCATTTTTTTAAGAATCAAGAGAATACCTAAGATTACAGCCCCAGTAAAGAAGCATAATTATGGTTTCCGGTTGCCTGTTTACCAAGAGAATTAATTTCAAGCGCAACTGAGATCAATGAAGGAGCGAATTCAAGCTGAGGGGAGAGCAAATAAAGGAGAAGTGGGGGGGAAAGGAAATTTCAAAGTTCAGTTAAGGCTTTCTTTCTAATTATGTGGCGGCATTTAGGGTTCTGGGAGCGTATAGTTAAGATGTCAGCTTAACTGACTTGAAGAATCTTTTTAATGTGACTGAACATCACATTCTGCAATGGTGATTCATGATTTCAAAAAATTTGTGGGATCTGAGATGATCCACTTTTTTTAATGGATGCTAACACAAAGCAGTCCTCTAAAAATAGGCAGAGAGAAAGAGGGCAGCACCAAAGTAAACCCCTGCTTACGCAAAAGCAGCTGGACCTAAAGGGTCCACTCTTTTCAGGGACACGTTTGGCAATGGAGCCTCTCCCCCGAAATCTCCGAGAGCCTTAAATAGAAAGAGTGAGGAGTCCAGTTGACGGAGCCGAGTTAAACAACCTCCCACAGCAACAGACTCCATCAGCAGAAGTTGAGCTTTGGGCTTAAGCTTTTTTAAAGCCAAATTTTCAGCCCTTATGGTCTGTGGGAGGCGGGTGAGAAGAACAAAGAAGGCGGGAGGGGTGGGCAACTTTGGTAAGGAGACAGACTGTGTTGCCACCAGTGCTGACAGTGTGAGAAGGAGGAACTGGTGCTTCTGCCCCACCAGTGTACTTCTTGTGACTCCTCTGCAGGTTGCAGGATCTGGTATCTGATATGCTTGACATGCCACACAAAGCTTCTGTTTTGCATGCTAGAGATTAGATCTTCATTTCCAATAAGACGTAGCTTATGGTCAAGGTCTCCAAGCAACAATCTCTAGTCGCTTTGAACTTGCTGGATGATATCTCTCTGATTTGACAATAGGCCAGAGGCCCCAGAGGTAAAGGTCCTACATGTTTCATGAACGTAGATGAAGCTGGGAGATAGTAAGTGCACCAGCTAAGTGTGACCTCAAACTCTGTGTATACTGCAGAGAAACAAGACAAAGCCACCCCTTCATAAACACTTGACTGGAGAGAAAGCGGCAGTCAGAGCTTACACCTCAAGGTGCTGAAAAGTTAACCTTGAAATGCCAACACATGGGTAAGCAAGCTTTTCTAACCCCACTCAGAAAATCAGCTGGTTTCCAGACCACTTCACAAGCACAAGAATGTGTCATATTTCTTCTTCATCAAGTGATCTTGCTGCTTCAGAGCTTTACCTATTTATAACCTAAGAGCTGGGGCAGAGCTGCCCTGGGGTGGGCAAAGCCCATGTGAGCAGACAGATGTTCTGCAGGTCTCCTCCAGCAGAAAGAGAGGGCAGTCCCTAAAGGGTTGGGTTAAAATGACTGAAGCCATTGGCAACCATATGTTGTTTTTATCACTGAACTTTAGTCAGAAGTGATGAGAAGAGGGAGTGGTGAGCCACAGCAGGAGCAAAGCCCGTGGTGAAAGACTGAGCTGGTGAGACTGGGCAGGTAGTGTTTTGTCTGAAGCGTATTGTTACGAGAAGACACACGAGGCACCACGGCTCTTCTGGGCTTGTCCTCAACTCCGACACATCTGGCACTGGCCTGTTTGGGTTCCTGCCTTCAAGTTAGTGTTTTCCTGGCAGTTTGTGTCTTATCTTCATTGGCCTTTGCATAACTGGACGAATGTAGGTTAGTGGATTTAAGGCTGTGTTTAGAGACTGTGAACTGCTGAATTTTGAGGCTATGCCATGTGTTGTGAGCTCGGTGTTCAGAACAGGGGATGTTATCTTCTGCTTTGCTAGTCACTATGGGTCTGTTTTACATGGAAAAAGTCTCTAAAGAACAAACTGGTTCAGTCATGGAATACGTGGATTTTTTAATTTGCACTTTAACTTAATCTAGAGATTTCTACAGGGTAACTCTGTTAGACACTGAGAATAAAGGAGCTAATAATGCTGTAACCAGACTGTACCCATTATAAAGCTGTAATTTCTGTTGCTTGTAACATTGGTCAGCTGTAGCTGGATCTTTTGTGTGCTGAATGCAAATACTGGTAAGGGAAGGGAAGCATTCCTTTTCAGAGGGGAGAGAACGTGATGGCCTTGGGTAAAAATTCCATGTTATGACCCAGGAAGCGCCGGGGCTGGGATGGGTTTGGTGGAGAGAAGGAAGAGTTTAGGACATTATCCTGATCAGCTAGATTTCACAAACCTGATTTTTATTCTTTAAAGCGTATATTGGCGCATATTTATCATACAGCTGAGCTCAGTTAAAAATCATCATCAGACCTGTATGTTCCCTTCCTTATTCCCCACCTCATTTTCTCCAAAGCAGAGAGAATGTAGAGAACGCTGCGCTTTCACTGCAGAAGGATCGCACCAGAGGAAGGAGCAAGGGACCTGTCTTTAATCTAGAGACTAGTTTCTGATCCACTGGATCCAGTCCTGAAATCCCTTCCTCAGAAGGCTTTGAGTAGAGATTTATCAGAATACACATTTCAGAAGGCATGACAACCACGGAGCTGCCCTGCAAAGTGCCACCTCCCCACATGCCAGAGTGAAGGCCCCCAGGGAGGGGACCGCGGCAGGAGCCGGCGTGTCCCGCTGCGTCACACACGGCGTGGAAGTGAGGAGCGCGGCCTGAACGACGATGCATGCTAACACCATGCTGCAAAAGCGGGGAAGAAACCACACTGGGTGTCATAGTGAAGCGATAAGTGTTATTGAGGAGTAGATGCAAGTCAGAACGAACTAGCTCGCTCAGTTTTTAAAAAAAAAACAAACAAATACACATTTGCAGACACTGGTGCTGTAGCTGTGACCTAACAGGTTACATCTAGTTGTGTAACACATGGGTTACTCTTCCTACCCAGCTGAGAGATGTGCTTACGCTCTGGTAGTACCTGCTCGTTTGTACACCCCAGAGACTTGTAGCTGGTGGAGCTCGAGTTCCATCGTTCTCTCACAGCCATTGCTATGGAATGTTTTCACTTGACATCTTTGTTTAGCAAAATCATTTGCATTTTTAAATTAGGCTTAGTGGCATTTACTCCTCATCTTTCTCAAGGACCGAAAATGCCTGTAGAGCACCACAGAACTGTTTGACACGCACAGATAAGCAGAGTGGATTTAAGGACTTATAACTTTTTAATCTCCTTTTTTTTTTTTTTTTTTGCTTCTACATGACATGCAAATGCCTTCAGGGAAAAATAATTGATTTTTACAGCCATTTAAAGCAACACTGTACCAAACTAGATATGTTAAAAAACAGTAGGCAAATACTTTGTTGTCCCAGAAATCTGAACATTCTTTTAGTAATGCACCGTCAACGTTCTCTTCTCCGTAAATCCAACATTGTGATAATTCCCTGCTTCAGTTGCTTATGAGATTAAGGAATGCATCTGTTTGGCTTTGTCGGCTGCAGGCAGTTACATTTCTTGGCTTACCAAGACTGGCTCAGGCAGAGACTGCCAAGACAATCGGGATTTAGGGCTGCGGGGAGTCAGTCTTTCACCTTGGTTTCACTGTTAAATAGCTTGTGTTTTCCAAACCATTAAGTATTTCATATTCTTTGGTGCAGTTATCTAGCAGAGTCTGGCCCATAGTTAACCACAGCAGTGAAAACTTCATGGCCTTTTGACTACTAAGTTTCAACAATTTCTGTGAAATTGCTTCCCTGGAAGTGTCTAAAATTTGGAAGTAGCGTTTTACAAAGTCTGATCTTTGTCTCCCTGGAGCAGCCTGGCCACTGACATGCTGTTCCAGCCTGTGTGGATATTTGGGGGGCAGACACCGGCTGGTCATGCCGAGCAGGAGCTCAGAGGGTGCAGGACAAGGGGACAGAGCAGGACTGGCCTCTGCGTCCCACAAGCCAGTCCCAGGTCCATACTTAATGTTTTCCTCAGGGACAAATCCTCCTGGAAAATAACATCCCCTGCGATGGTCTGGTGGAACCGTAATATTTCCATACCAACGATCTTTAAATACAGGAAATGGAAAGAGACAAGATTGAGTTGAGCAAAGCTAAATAATGGTATCAATTATGGTTTATTGGTTTATATCTATTATTGTTTTCTTTGGACTGGCCTTGAAATCAGATTTCTCATCTTTGCTAATTGTCCCAGTTACATTATCTAGCCCTCTGAGTTTCTACCTGACATATAAATGGGCACAGAAAGAAAGAAAGAGAAGAAATAGTGATAAATGCAGGGCTGTTTGGGGGAGCCTTGCAGCTCAGTGTTTTGATAGCCATCAGAAGAAATGATCTTGTCATACAGACAGAAAAAACAGATGGCTGCATTGCTGGAGTCCACTGGAGAAGGCGTTGTATGCCGTCCTAATGCAAGTCAAAACGTGTGGATGTTGCTGGTCATTTTCAGAGAGCGAGCTCACAGAAAATTTCCAGACAAAGCATGGCACATTGCCACTCTGGGGATGTTTCCTCTGGGTTACAGCTTGCTTTCACTCAGATGCATGGAGTAAAACACTATTTTTTTCCTGGGGCTTTCGCTGACTTCAGCTCCTAAGAGAGCTCAGCACGCAGCCATGAGTACTGTGGAATAGACACCTACCCTTCAGTGAGCGATGCTTGGAGCAGCTGTATTGAGTTATTTTGCTGTGGAGAAATTACGGTGATCGAAACTATCTTTCTAAAGCCAGGAGACTCTGAATTTGGCCTAATAAAAGTTTAGAGCAACTGTGTTACTTTTCTACTTCTGCACAGAAGAAATTAGGATGAAAAAAGGGCTCAGAATTCCAAAACTGCCATCCCATTGTAGAGTTACTGCTCGGAGCATGAGGGAACGAGGTCAGAGACTCCATTAAATCCTTAAAAACAACTGTCACAGCCATCATAGTTGCTGTAACATTTCACAACCCTCTTCACAAACTCTTCACAGTTCTACATTTAAAAAGGGATAAAGTGTTCAGCAGCATAATGGCGCATAAGAAACAACACACAAATACACCTCCTGAGAACACACAATGCCTGCCCAAACTACAGAGGGGAGGCCATGTGCAAATAAACACCAAGCCTTTCGTTTCTGACAGGATAACGTCCTTTAACCAAAACATCTCTGCGTTAATGTGACTGCCCGGACTCGCAGCTGCCGTCCCACTCCCACCACGGGGCTTCTCTCAGGACGCAGAAAACAGAGAGAGAATTGTCAGAGGGATCTTTTTCTCTTTGAGCACTTCTGCTGAAGTATCTCCAAGGAAAATGTCCTCACAGTGAACTTCTGAGGAGGTGGCAGCAGCACAGAGCCTGCCGCGCTGGAGCTGCACAATTAATTCACAATTACAGTAGCCATCTCGTCCCCCCTCCCGCCCAGAGCTGGGCTCATCTCAAAGCAAACTGCAGAACGGAAAAAGTAAATGAGTCCTTCAGTGTCTTTCACCAAAGAAAAACTATTTCTGTTTAAAAATTGCCTATAATTAAAACTGCAAAATCCACAGAACGGGAAAACACGAAGAGGCTGCATTGGCAGTGCAGTAAACCAACATCAATGGAATTTGACAAGTGTATTTGGAAATCGGGTTTGGTGCCGAATTTTATCATAGGAGTTCATTGGGTTCTGAAAATAAAATTTTAAAAAGATGAAAGAAAGATAATTCATGAAACTGGCCTTTCTTCTACGGAGGCATTAGTGAGTTGTACGCCGTCCGTGCCACGTGAAATCGAGCTGATGATTTTTTGGCTGCTTGAAAGGGCAAACATCCCTTTCGGATGACAGCCGCTGTCAGTGGTGGCAGCGCCAGCAGGGAACGCAGCAAAGGCACGTGTCATCATGCCAACACATAGGCAGCAAACAACCAAACAAGGTTCAGAGTCAAGGGATGGGCTGGAAGGTACGTGCAGACATGCGTGCCTTTCACGCCGAACCCAGTACGGAAGCAGACCTGACCACTCTGTCACCAGTGCTTGGACACAGCTCCCAGTAGGGCTGTGGCACCGGGTGGGCACACGTGGGAATCAGGAGCGAAATTTCCTCATGCTTTGTAACCACTACCAATCGCTGATATGTGAAATGCCTACGTGAAAAACCCCCGTGGAAAGTAAGACGATTTGTTGTCCATACAATTAACTGTAACATGTCTAGGATGTTACCTAACTACAATGTTATGTTTCTAGGGGGTATTTCTTTTACTACTTTATAGCTTAGACATTTATATATCTATTTCTTGAAACTTAGCCAGCCATCAAGTGCAGACGACCGGTGCGTGCCCTGATGGTTGACATTGTCAGGCAGAGAAATATTTGTCCTGAAATTGTAAAAATGTTGGAAAACCTGTTTTTTAAGTTCATATAAAGATGCCATTAAACTATTTAAAAGGGCAAAAAGCTTTCTTTTTCAGGGGTTTTTTTAGGTTTAGAACAGGAGGCCTGGCTGGGTCTTTCCATCTGCTGCACTGGCTGTTACTGCAGATGGTCATAAGCTGTACATATGGTATGTGCACATACGAACTGAAATCAGCGTTGGCCTGGGGTAAAAGCAGGCAAACAACAGGAGCTCGGGTGCCTAACACGAGAATATTGGTGAAGGGGATAATTCAGAGCATTTTAATTTTCTAGGGGAAATTTACACAGAATTAGGGAAAGATGCATTTGCTGTTTGCTGGAAAAGAAAAAGAAGATAAATCCCTCAGCTATTAGTAGGTAAATTCTGGAATTACAATTTATTTGGAATCAGGTGTTGGCTTCAGTTCAGGCCTGAATCTGTGCCAGGTTTTGGTTTAAATCAAGACAACACCAAACTCTCACAAACTTCTCAATTTATGGAAGCGCTGGGAAGCAGGGCAGTCAGCCGAGCTTTGGAGTCTCTGGTTCCAACATGGAAATAAAGCTGGAGGAGGGACTGGCTTATTTCTGAAAACTACAAAATGGCCCTGCAGTCATGTGGAAGAATAGAAGTCTTTAGAAATGCAATGGTCTTTAGGGGTGAAGTTTCTGTTTAAGCCAGTCTCACCACCATGGAGTAGTTGCTGAAACTCCTAACGGCCAAAGAAGGGGCAAAAGCCCTTGTCCCTACAAGCAGTGCTGTCCAGAGACGCCCATGTAGGCTCACTGGGTGGGAAGTTCTCCTGCCTGTTGTGGCGCCCGGTTAGCACTGCTGGAAACCTCTGCTTGGATACTGCCTTATGAACCAAGGTTAAAATGAATTATTTCATAAAGTCTTAAACTTCTACTTAGGAAGCTTGGAAAGTTGGGAAAAATACTACAATATTTATGTGATGTGGAGAGAACTCCAAAAACAACTCATGAGTTATGGAACATCTAGCAACAAGTGCCTGAAAAGAAGAAATCATCAGAAAAGCAGAACATGGAGAGTTGGTCTGAGATGCAATCAAACACATTTTTAACATTTCCTCCATCTTTTCTAACATCCTCTGTATTACAGTTTACTGGCAATGTTCTCCCAGGCATCAGATAAGCTAATTGTCAGAGCAGATGAAGTCACCGCTCTTACTTCTGTTCCTTTTTTCCCCTTCCTTACTACCTACTTCACTTTTCTCTTCAGTACCCTTAGAACCATTCTTGTGCTGGGAAAAGGCTTCACATTCAGCTACCAGGCTAGAAAAGGAACATCTCTCAACTTTGGAAGGGTTGCTGCTGTGCTAATATGACTGTTTATTTTCCTCTCTTGTTGCAGGTTTGTTTTGTGAATTTAGACGCAAGCAGAGAGGACTGCAGCGACGAGCAGGTGAAGCAGGTAACGGCACGGGTCGTTGTAACGCGCGCGGGAAAAAGCTGTAGCAAGTCCTAAGGAAACACCAGAAGTTTCTCTCTCAACCTTAGAGCTAGACACCCGTAAAAGCCAATGCAAACTAGCAGCTGTGGGGTGCTGCACCCCAACACGCCCCAGCCAGCCCCCCAGAATGTGTGATAACAGAGAGGTTATAATTTGAAACCAGAAAAGGAGAAGAACTTTTTTGTACTATGCTGAAATGTCAGACTGAACTGAAGCACTGAGTTTTGTTATGTCAAGTAGAAATACTTGGCCTCATCTGAAGATCAGTCTACTGAAAAGTGACTTGTTCCCCAAACTGAATTAGATTTGCTAAGCCAGAAAGTTCTATTATATCTAATTCACTTTGAAGAAAAATAATGGTCCTGCAAGTTTATTCTTTGGAAGATGAAAAGGGAGGAGCGAGGCATCGCTGAAGCGGGCTGTAACTAAAGCGTACGGCCAAGCGCCCGAGACCAGCAGGCTCTGCTCTTTGGGGACTGTAAGGGGTCCCCCCCCATGCCCCGCTCACACAAAGCAAGCACCCCGAGACCCCTGGCAGAGCTTGTAGGGTAGGAGTTGTCTTTTTGGTGTGGCCCTTGCGGACAGGGCACAGAGGTCTCCTGCAGACGCTGGGACCTGCTCACAGTGTCACAGCACACATCTCCTATGGTACCTGCATCATTGGTTTTGGGACTGTCCCTGCTCTAGCAAACACACAACAGGTAGGAAAGGGTTGTGCCATAGCAGAGGAAACGTCATGAGGGTGTCCAGTGGAACAGCAAAGAAATGCACGTGTCACCTGTGTGTGAAATCCTGTTATCCTGGGTTTAGCATTGCACCAATTCCCAGCTGCCTTTCCCTTCGGTTCCGTGCTTGTCGTTACGCCTGGAGGAAACTGGAAGATGCACCCTGCTCTCCTTACCACACTTACTGAATCTTTTCTGGTTTAGACAACGACAGACACGGTGCTCCCAGTCTCTTAGGAGCTCACTCCTAATGGGGAGGGACCAAGCGTTTAGATGTGCAGGTACAATCAGGCTGTTCAGCACATGACAGTGGGAGGGGTGACAGGCTGTCCGGCTGGACAGTTGGACAGAATTTGTACCGTCACTGTTGTCTCACCTGGTGGCTCAAAAGAAAAAGAAGTGTGCATTTCAAAGCTGCCAGTTCTATTTTTAATCGACTCCAAGTCACAAGTTCAAGTAAGCTTTCTAACGGGATGCCTGTAAGTGGTATTCCATACTGATATTTATGAATTAACTTTGCAACCCAGATGCCGTTACCTGACAGCAAAATCTATCTTTCATGCTACAGAGGTTGATCAGCGTCTCTCCAAATCTCCCCAAACTCATCAGTTCGATGAACGTACAGCCACCGAAGGAAAATGAAATAGTCCTGCTGAGTGGATTAGCATCAGGAAACCTTCAGGCCGATTATGAAGTTCCCCAGGTAGGGATCGAGCTCATCTCTAAGATCACATCACACCTGTGGAAGGTGAAGTTTGGAAATGGGAAAAAGGAAGCTGAAAGCAAAGACCTTGCACCACTTTGGGAGACAAGTGGGAGTTTACAAACATGATAAATGTAACAGAAGTCTGTTAAGTGTGTGTGGTAGGGGGTGGCACAAGGATGGGAGAGATCCTGCTACTCCCACTGGCTCCTGGGGATGTCTGGGTGGTGGCAGCTGGTAATGCCCTGAGCCACATGAGTGGTTGATCTCAGGGTAGACCTTGGTGGCAGAGATGAGTCACCAGCCCAGATTCCAAGAGCGGCAGGGGTCAGAAGGGCAGCACAGAGCAGGGAAAGGAAAGAAGTAACATTTTTTCTGTACACATAGCTAGACTGGGGCTCCTGCAGACTCCCAGTCATGTGAGGTCTTCTACTTCCCACTTGTGTTCACAGTCTCCCATGCATGCACCTCTGGAAAGAGCTCATGGTAGGACTGGAAGATCCTAGAGGCTACTGTAAGCCTGAGTGTGACAGTGGAAAACACCGAGCTACATTAACCGTATCAGAGCTGATACGTCAGTTAGCTTCTGTCAACTTAAAAATTAGTACATTAACTAAAACTTAACATTTAAAGGAGCTAAGGGCAAAGTTCTCATGCTGCTTCCTTCGCTCCCATTATTGCCAACGAAATGTTCCCAGTCTGTGATCTGGAGGCCAACAATTCCTCTTACTGGCACCATGTAGATAAAGGAAGCAAACAGTAACATTTGCTTAAAGGCACTTGAATAGACAAGTTCCAGAAGCCTAACTCCTTATTGTAATAAAAAGCTTTGTCTTCCTTTCCCTTTTTATCATACCTGATGCCTGCTTATGTCTGTGTAAAGCAAGAGAATGAAGAATACTTCAGTATTCTTGGCCCAATCTCATTTGGCCACGTATGAATTGGAAACATCTTCATTAAAACTGCAGAGTTATCCTGGAGTACAAAACCACCTCAGCAAACCGAAAACAGGGACGAGTATCACCAGTTTTATCTGCTGCAGCAGAAAAAAAAAAAAAACCAAAACAGAAAACTTTTTTTCACTGAAATTAACTTGTGTACAAAAGTCTTAGTGAAGCAGGCCCTGGACCGGATGTGTTGCACAGACCACTGGTTTGTATGTTACACCAATAAGCTGATCTTTAAAGAGAAAATCCCCTGGTTATTGAGCTTTCTTGCCTCTTGTGCCTTATGGCTGAATTCGGAGAGATTTAAAACACTAAGAGCACAAGGCTGTGGTGGAGCAGTGGAGCTCCAAACCCTGCTTCCTTCCATACACACAAGGGTGTTCCACAGCCCGAACAAGATGACTCCAGTGCCCAGGTTGTCCCCATCTCCAGAAGCCTGTGGCCATGGAGGCTGGCGACTGTCTCGGGACTGCACAGGCACGAGACGTGAGAAATAGCCCCAATTTCTCTCTGCTAAGATGGCTAAAGCTTTGCATGAAAGCTGGGGGAGATTTACTGGCCAGAGCAGCAGATGCTAAGTCCTTACATTTGGCTTTCCAGAGGATTCCATATGTAAGGCGACTCGTGTAGTTTTCAGACAAGGGTTTTTATCCCACTCGCTCCCTCAGCCCTCTCCACGCGCACAGCCCTGCTTGCCGTGGGCTGCAGGAACTGCAGGGGAGTGGCTGAGCTGAGGCTGCATCTGGTTTTGACAGCACGTTGACAATACGGTCTGTGCTCAAATATCATTTAGCAGCTAGTTCGAAAAAAAAAAAAATCTTTTCTGTTTTCCTTTTAACACACTATCTGGTTTTCTGTTAAGACATTTTTTAGGTGGAAAGGAAGAGGAGCTAATAAAAGGTGCTATTCCAACATAGTCCTCAGCCCACTCCCTTTGTTACCAGATACTTGCTTTGCATTCGCACCCAAAGCACCTAGAAAGGGGTTACATGATGCTGAATTCTGTGCACGTGCACGGCGGGTCCAAGGCACCTTTTGCACAGCTCAAAATTTGCCACCTTGGTCCAGCGCTGGTTCCACTCAGGCTGGGCCTTCCTGAGGGGCTGGAGTTGAAACACAAGATGACAAGCTGCAAAAGCCTGGCTTTGCTCCGGAGCGCAGCCACATACCACAAACACAGTCCCATGCAGAGATTCCAGCTCAGCTCCACGGTTATGTAAATATCCAACAGGTATAACAGCAATAAAGTGAAGAGAACAAGAGTTTATCTCAGTTTCTGTCCAACTTTCAACTTAATTTGAGCTTCTCTGGGTAAAGCAGTTTTATATAAAGGCTCGGCACAGTGGAGCCCCACTTCCAGTGGGAGGTTATACTGCTCTGAAATAATGGGGCTTTGGGCAAATAAGGAATGAGGGGAAGAAGAGCAAGGAAACAAAAGAAAGCGCTATTTTAAAACAGTCTGTGGGAACATCTAAAGGTGACCTGCCTTTAGCAGTCTGGCCAGGCAGTTTGTGCAGGGCTGCCTCCAAACGCGCGCTGATGAGGAATTCACGCCCCAGAACCATTCCCCCAGGAGACTGGTGATTCCGGGCGGTGCGAGGCCGTTGGTAGCGGTGTGTCCGGTGCCTCGCTGACAGGGCTCAAAGCAAATACCTCTCTGTTGTTCCAACAAGTTCATTGACAACAAACTCACTAATTTCAAGAAAACGAGGCATCCCCTGCGCTGCAGCTGGGTTCTGCGCGCTGACACGCTTGGGCACCGAACCATCGGTCCAGGCGTGTGTGTAACTGTGCGCTGCGATACAGACATCTGAGCGACAGGTCGCATCGAGTCTTTGCAGCAGATCATGCTGGAGATATTTGTAGAGAGGAAAGCTTAAAATAAGATTTATGTTTTAATTCAATAACTGTTGGAGATTCTTGTCCCCTCCAGTGTCCTTGGCTGGCAGATGTCTGCTTGGTTCAGTGTGCGAAGGGGGACAGGAAGAACAGCGCAAGCTGCATCATTTTTGAGATAAACAAGTTTCTGATTGGACTTGAGCTCGTTCAGGAGAGACAGCTGCAGACAGAAGCTCACATCTTAAAGCCCGAGGATGACACAAACTGCTCCGTGTCCTCAATAGAAGAAGATTTCCTCACAGCGTCCGAGCACCTCGAGGATGACAACGAGACTGATGAATACAAAGCTGGTAAAAGCAACGGGGCTGAGCGTTAATTCTGCTATTGTTCATACTGCAAGACAGCCGTGGCAGTGCTCACAGAAACGGCTCTTGATGTTAACTCATGCATATATTTATTTGTAATTTAGAAAACGGACAGCCGTTCATGCTTTCAGATCACTGTTCAAAGAACGATACGTGGATCTGCAGCAGGTCTGCAGAGCAGGAACGTGCTACTCCGCTCTGCATCTGTTTTCTTTTTAAAGCTACAGAGTACTCTGCAAAAAAATAATTTCTTATTTTTCTTTTAATAGGTCATGAAAAGTTAAGTGTTTCAGAAGCACCTTCAGATGTCAAAAAAAATAAAGGAAAGGGTTCTGAAAATCTCCACTACAGAAAGGCCAGGCTGCCGTTCCTTCTTGAAGGGAGCTGCGTTACTAAAGATAATGCAGCTCCTAGAGTCTCGGAAACTCTGAATGTTGTGGCTGAAGATGGCATCTTAGAACCTGAAAAGTCAGAGCAGGAACTACTGTCGCAGAAGGAATTAGCTGGAGGAGTTACTGCATCCTTTAGTACTACTAATCTGACCAGCGAGGCTGGGAATTCCTGTGCAGCACACGTGTTAGAAGACGCATCTTTAACTGAAATGGCTAAAGAGGAGCTGGGGCCTCTGCGTGACCCAACAGCGAAACACAGCGGTAAGGCGGACGGGGAGGATTGTGCAGCTATCGGGAAAACCGATCCTCCCTCGCAGAACGAGCCGGCGACTACAGGTCAGTATGCCACGAATTTGGCAGAATCTGTTCTGCAAGACGCGTTCATTAGACTGTCACAGTCTCAACCTGCTTTCAGTGAGGAGGCTGCAGTCAGCATCTCCGTGGGAAGCTCCTTCGAGCCAGAAGATGTGTCTGCCTCCCGGTCATGGAATGAACTTCCAAAGATTGTCATAGTGCAAAGTCCAGACAGTTCTGAGAACGTATCTGACTGGCCAGGGTCTGCCCTCTCCAACCCATGCCACTGGATGGAGTCAGAAAATTCTGCTGAAGTTTCAGATTACTGTGAGGAAGAACCTTCAAACGGACATGGCCAGAGCGCTCTGGAAGTGGCTCTGGCTTGTGCAGCCACTGTTATTGGAACCATTTCCAGTCCCCAGGCCACAGAAAAATTCCGATGGGATCAAGAAGTGACAGACTGTAAGAGCAGAGTGGCTGATAATGAAGAGGTAGACACAGCACCGTCACAGCTACTCGGTGACGGTGCTGGCACAGAATATTCGTTTCCATCTGCGCTGTGTGGCATGACTCAAGTAGCAAGTGCTGTGGCCGTCTGTGGCCTGGGGGAAACAAAGGAGGAGAAGTACCCTGCAGCTTCGAGTGGACTTCTGTCTGCTGCTCAGACCTCTGCAGCCGTTACCCTGCACTGTAGCATTGCCATAGGAAGCAGCATGGAGAAGCTCAATGACAGCATCGCAGAGGTGCTTCTCAAAGAGGCATCAATAATTTTGACAAAACCCAACACGTACAAAAACGTAGGGCATTTCATGGAATCCATAAATGGAAAAATTATTGAAACGGCAGCAAGGCCACAGGTTCCATGCACTGATGAAGTAATCAGGGATGAACTTGCACAAAACTTATCCAACATTATTCTACGACATTCTATCGAAGAGGTTAGGAAGAAGAGACAGCTCCACCCCTGTTCAGAAAACAGCTCAAGTACACCAGACCTTTTCATGGAGACTGCAAACGAGTTGCTTTTTAACATAATGTACTTTACTTGCAAGAAGATGAATGACATAACACAGGTCGAAGAGTGTTCTCCTCTCTTTTCTGAGGACACAAAAGCAGAGAAAGTAACAAGAGTAGAAGGATGGTCCACGCAGGCAGCAGCACGTGAAATGTCACACAGCCCCCCTGGTCACCCTCCTGTTCAGCCGTTTGGTACCTCCTACAGCAGCAGCACCAGCACAGACCTTGGAAATATCACAAACGCCAGTAACAGTGCTATGAAAGATGGGAGTAGCAAGGAGAGGGCCACGTTGGGTTCAGAACCAACAGGCAGAGCTGCAGGACATAACACACTTGTTGCAAAAACATCTCCCAAGAAAAGGTACCTGAAAAGAACTGCACGAGACTATTCCAAATCCCCAAACCAGAGCAGCAGTCATCACAAGAAGAAAGACTGCAGATCATCATTCTCGGACACAGAAAATGCCTTTGCAAACAATGACTGCCGGCACAGTGTTCAAGATCAGCTGTCTTCCAGTGCCACCGTGAGTGCGGAGAACCCAGCCAAGCAGAAGTGCGATGCTGTGCTGAATAATGATGTTCAGGTTAGCTTGTCTTTATTAGGAAACCATGTCTTGCTTCCTTCTCAGCCTGTGCTACAGGTGAAACATGCAAGGGACGAGTACTGTATAACTGATTTTGCAGAAGAACTGGCAGAAACTGTTGTCTCTATGGCAACAGAAATAGCTGCCATTTGCCTTGAAAATTCAAATGGAAAGCAACCCTGGTTCTGTGCGTGGAAGAGAGGCAATGAGTATCTGGTGACCCAGAGCTTATCCTGCAGAACCATGAAAAGGAAAAAGGAAACCCATGCTAATGGTTCAGTTGTTCGGAAGCACAGAGCACCACGACTTAGTGAGATCAAAAGAAAAACAGATGAGCATCCTGAGCTAAAGGAAAGATTGATGAATCGGGTAGTAGATGAATCTATAAACCTTGAGGACACACCAGATTCAGTCAATATCTTTGCAAATGAAGTGGCTGCCAAGATCATGAACCTCACCGAACTCTCCATGGTTGATAGCATCTGGCAAGGTCCAAACCACCCCAGGAACAGGCTGCACTGTGAAAGATGGAGCCGAGCCAAGGCCTCGAGCTGTGAGAGCATACCAGAGGAGGACTCCGATTCCAAAGCCTCCTTCAATACCCTCGGCCTAACGAACAGCTTTGGTCAGCCCCTGAGTCAGACAAGTTCTGTCTCAAAGCAGTCGAGCTGTGAAAGCATTACAGATGAATTCTCAAGATTTATGGTGAACCAGATGGAAAATGAAGGAAGAGGTTTTGATTTATTACTGGATTACTATGCAGGAAAAAATGCAAACAACATCTTAACTTCTGCTTTGCAACAGGTAGCCAAGAAAAACGGTCATCTTAACGTAAGACCAAGTTGCCCATCCAAACAGTCCAGCACAGAAAGCATAACAGAAGAGTTTTATAGGTATATGCTAAGAGAAATAGAAAAGGAAAATAAAGATAACGTATCTTCCCCTCGGAACTCAAAGGACTGGTGCAGCAGCTTGCTACCCCCCTCCCTGCGATCGCCCTTTTGCTTTCGGCAGTCATCGGTGCCCGACAGCAGGTCATCAGGCTCTAGGCTCACGGTGAACGTCCCAGTTAAGGCAAATTCCCTAGATGGATTTGCCCAGCATCACCAGGATTCCTTAAGCGTACAGCCAGTCAGTACCGTGGCTTCTTCCGGCCTGTGCAAGTCTGACTCCTGCCTGTACCAAAGAGGCAAGACTGACCAGATAACAGACATGCTGATTCACGAGACGTGGGCGAGTTCTATTGAATCCCTGATGCGCAAGAACAAAATCATCGTGGATGAGGCCGAGGCTGCAGAGGCAGAGCAGTTCCACAGCGATTCCCCACCACACGTGGAACAATATGCAAACAGACTGGCTGCAAATATTGTTGAAAGTGGTAAAAATTCAATTGTTGTCCAGCAGGATTCCTTTGATTACACGAGCCAAGAACATGTGCTGGAAAGCAAACCTCCCCAAAGTGCAACTCAGAGTCCGTCAAAACCCAAAAGGGATGGAGCAAATGTGGATGAAAAGAAAGAGCCTACGAAGAGCCCTGGAGGCCTCCCTGCAGGTCAGCACAGGGAGGTGCCTTTGATTCAGATAGAAACTGATCAGCGAGATGAGCCGGATAAAGACTCGGAGCCCTTACCTTCATGTGGCCCCTCTGGAAAAGAGCATCAAAGCAAAGCCAAGCCTCCAGAAGCTTTTGACAGGAAACACACGGTTTCCAGTTCCCTGCTAAACGGGTAAGTGACAAGACAGCAAATCTGCGCATCGCTTTGGGGTTTGTTTTCATTTCCCCATAGAAGTCTTTAGGTACAGGAAGAAGGTAAGAGGAGAAGTGCTTTTAAAGAAATAAACATTAGGCTGAGTTCTGACTACAGGTTTCCAATAGCATAAAATCACCCCCTCAAGTGTCCCAGTGTTGATTGCTGGTGCAAACTGGCACTGAATGGCAGAGCTGTGATTTGCACAGACGAGCTGGTTTTCTCTCAACAGATATTTAAGCCTTCCACAGTCAGGACAGGAAAGATGGACAAAGATTGAACTTTCATTTAGCGCTGGCTGGTAGCTCAATTAAAGAAAAGGTCACTGTTTGTGTAGAACAGAAGAGAGCAGGATTTGACCTGTAGTTCTCTGCTATGCTCGTTTGTGTAACTAATGCTTTGTGTGCCTGGAAACAAGAGCAGACTTCCGAGAGCCTGGGGTTCAGCTCTGTGCTTACAGTCTGGAGCTGCAAGTAATAAAAGGTCTCTAAGTGGAGGAAATAACATAGTAATTAAAAGCACCCCTCACCTCCTTTGGTTCAAGACTGCCCTGGTAGAATTTAGATCAAGAATAAAATTTCATTTTAATTTTATTTCACAGGGTTTACACCACATCTCACAACCTTCTCCCTCCAGCTGTACTCCTCTGGCTGGGAAATCCGCAGCCTGCCTGGGCTGAGGCAGAGGGTCAGCCCCGGACGGGAGTGCAGCAGGAACGCAGAGGGTGGCTGTGGATGCAACGAGGTCACGAGTGAGGCTTTCTCTCCAGGCACAGCCTGTTTTTACCTCTGCCTCATCGTATCTCTTTCCTTAGTGGTATCTAGACTGCCGATCACTTGGAGCAGCGCCGCACCTTGTTGTCTCGGGGCGCCAGCGACAGTGCAGGTGCCAGTGCTGGAGACCACGCCGCAGCTTGTTTTGTTGTAGGCAGGGCTCTGTCTTTGGCATTTGGCAAAGTTCTGCTTGAAGTGAGAAAGCCTGTGCTTCCCTGCGGAGGGGAGTGATTAGGGGGATAAGTACCAGTGTCGCTGTTCTTTCGACTCTCCCCCACTAACCTTCCTCTTCCTTTGAGTGCAGCCCACTTTTAATAGATCTGCTTTTGGATCTACAGGGCTGACGGAGTAGAAAACCCTGAGTGAAGAAACTCAGTGTCCCGTTAGTAGGGCAGGGATTTAGCACCAATACAGATTTCCAAGGAATGCTGTCATTCCACACTAACATCTGTCACATTTCAGCCACTGATTGACTGAGGTGCATTAAGCAACAGGCCTGTGCAGCGAGCGGTTCTTTTTGTACACGTAGAATCCTTTTGTACAAGTCAAACCTTTTCTATGTGTGGGTCAGCATCAGCTTACTTTGTTTTGTGTGTGTTTATGGCAGTCATAGGAGGATGCTTTTTTTGAGAGCATCTCAGACCCCACGTTCAGCTGGACTCCATGTATACATTATAAGCTTGTCCAGTCTTTTTAATCTGTGTAATTTTGCAGCTTGGTTGCCTGCGATACAATATCCACGTGCCTTCCTTCTCACCCTGCCAGCAGCAGCCCTCAGAGCAGAGTGGATGCTGAGGTCATAGGAGAGACAAAACCAGCTGAAGAATCCCCAAACCATCTCAGCAGCAGTGAAGAAAGCACCGGCAGCTGGTCCCAGCTAGCTAACGATGAGGACAACCCTGACGACACAAGCAGCTACCTACAACTGAGCGAGCGATCCCTGAGGTACCCACGTTGTCTGTTCTTGGTATACAACATGGTCTAGGCAACCAGGCCAGCGGCTTGACAGCCATGAACCAGCCATGAGGGTAACAGCTCGAGATTTATTCAGAATACTGTAAAGAGCCTAATGACAGAGTCCATCTCTTTATTTTTAAAAAGGGGGGAAAAAATTGGCCGCATTCTGGTTCTCAGCCAGGACTCTTTATTATTGGTGAATAGCTAGGGTCAGACATAGAAAAAGTTTCCTGGCAGTACTCAGGTGCCTCAGTCCTACAGCCAAAGGGCCATCGGACAAGCTAATTGCTATGGTCTTTCCTTTGATTTATTTGCTGCTATTTGCATGACACTGATTCCGGCATCTCCTTAGCTGAGACTGATGAGACTGCTGTTCCCACCGGGCATCTGTGCACCGGGAGCAGGGCAGAGCCCTGATCGACTTCGACTGGCACCGGGGAGCAGACAGCAGAGGATGCCCAAGTTCCCCCTGAGCAGGCACAAATTCCAGAGCTCCCATTGCAACCTGCTGCTTTTTGTTCGTCAGGACACATTTAAAAGCATTATCTAGCCCTTAGAGTTTATATGAAGTGCTGTTAGTTTGACTTCAGCCCTTTCACGACTCAAATTGAGCAAGGTTTTTTCTTTATGTGCTCTTAGATGAGGTTTTAAAATATTGTCACATCATTACATCTTTCTCCTGGGTATTAAGGTGACAAGGAGGGAAGACAGAGCGGTAATGAAGCAGGGAAGAGAAAGAATCTCTGTTGGTGAGCACTGTTGGCTAGCTGAAAAAACACAGAACAGAACTCGTCTGTCAGTGCGGGGAGCATCCACCCCATTCCTGCAGTCCCGGCCTTTAGCGAAGCCCCTGCTCTGAGAGTGCTGCTGTGTTTGTGCCCTTTGGCTCTGCAAAACAGAAACAGCCAGAGCCACTCTGGGCGCGTGGGGTGTGACACCGACTCGGGAAAACCCCACCAGGAGAGGGACTGTCTGATCTCTCCTTCTAACCTAAGGAAAAATACCGTTCTTTGCTTTTGCAGTAAAAACCAAGCGGTTCTCCGCTCAGAACGCGTGTGTGCCGGCTGACCTGCAGGCAGCACATCCACAGCCTGGTCACGGGGCTACTGCAGTATCCACGTAAACATTCCCTATCAGATTTATAGGGATGCTATAACGTGAACTGGTGCTACTTTTTCCAAGTATTCTCAGATGCAGCACTTCATTCTTGTGAAGAGGCCCAGGAGAATACTTCCTGGTGTCACTGGTCCCAGTGAGCACTGGCTTTAGAGTCTCCATCTTTCAGCGTAGTCAGAAAGATAAGCGGCCGTCACTGCACCCACAGGTTCCCTCAGGTCTCCAGGGGTGTTTGGGGTACGATGTAATCCACCCAAACTGCTGCCTACAGGCATGGAGTCACCCAGCAGGTAAGCAGTAGGACGGGCGACCCCGTGCCTCGCTGTAACCCACCATGTTCAGAGGTATCTGAATCTCTGCAGGTTTTTCTAGGACATCTCTGTACCTTACGGTCCTTCTGCCCAAGGACTCACGCAGGCTGGTTTTCTGTCTGAGGCCAAAAGTTCACTGCATAAGCCATTCACAAGAAGATAGCCACATTTTTTTTCTCCTCCAGTTTACAGCATCACTTGATACATGCTCCATCTAGAACTACTTTAATAAAAGCCTCATTATTTTGAGCAGCTTAGTGCACTTCATTCTGGGAACTGCTTGCTGAGCACAATTGATTTTGTGGAACTCTGTGTAACGGGCCAGCCTCCTCACTTTGCTTTGTACGTAAATAAAGTACAAAAAGATGTATGGGGACACGTTCAGTGCAGCTTGGCACTAATATTTAAACTTTTGCTTTGTCAGCAATGGCAACAGCAGTACCACTAGCAGTCTTGGCATTATGGACCTGGAAATTTATCAGGAGAACGTGTCATCTTCTCCTGTGATTAAGTAAGTAGTCGCTGAAGTGAGACTTGATGTTTAGTTCTAATTTTAACTGCAAATCTTTTATGCCACCTAAGACGTGCCAGGCCCTGCCCTGCTGCGCCTGCCGTCGGGTGCAGAGCAAAGCAGAGCGGGTGCCTGAGCGGAGCGACAGCCCCGGGCAGCGCAGGGTTACAGGAAAGCCCACCCGGGTGCATCTCAGCAGAAAACGGACCCACCGACCGCTCTGCCCAAAAGGGTTTTCTGTAGTACTGCTTTCCCGTTGTGAGAACTTTCTGCTCTGAATGCCTTCAGTTATCAAAACTTACTGTAATAGCAAGGGAGGTCAAGCAAATAAGGATGAATTAAAGTCAAAGGAAAGAAATACGATAGCGTCCTTTTCCAAGAATAACAATAATAATTTGGCCCAAAGTACATCTTGCTTATAGTTTCTGGGCATGTTTCTACTGAGCATGCAATTAAATTATCAAGAGATGTGCAAGTAACTGCCTGAAGATTCTGGTACCCTGGAACCTGGTGTCACCTGCCAGCTGGTGGACTCACGACGCAGTCAGGGCACGGCCAGGGCAGGAGCGTACGGACCGTACACCACACACCGAACACGCAAACCTCGCCAGGTCAGTGACATCAGAAAACCTCCACAGCTTGTTACCAGCCCATACTGCAACCGTCCTGCTTTTGGGAGGCTCTTTTTTTGTAAGAGATCTGGGTATTTGTATTTCTGTAGTTACACACATTCTGCCGACTCGGAGACTGACCTTGTTAAACCTTCCTGTCTCCACAGCAGGCAGCGAAACCTCCTACACACATTCCAAAAGATGCCGCCTCTCCCTTGCATTTCAGAGACCAAGGGATTCATCCTGACTCCCCTTGTTAGCTTCCAGGGCTGTTCTCAGGTGTAGGCCAATAGACGTCAGAACTTTGTACTTCTGCAAGTCAAAGTCCAGGCACAGAACACATTGGCTGTTCAGACAGAACACTGGAAAAAAAAAAAATCTGATGGGAAGGATGTTATTAAGCACCTGCGATTCTGAGCCATGGAAGGGGAGCATGGAGACAGGGGAGCTGAACGTGCCTGGAGCTTGTTTGCCACGGTTTAAGAAAGAGATAGTACATAAGAAGTTCAGGTATTTGGAAAATCTTACAAGTGTGAACAGTTTACCCAAAGGGCAGTAGCAGCAGTAGCTGGAGTCATTGCTAGCTGGGACTGCGCTTAACTACCAAAGCTAGAACTGGGAAGCGACGCTGGGAAGGTTCCGCCAGCGAGCGCGGCGCTGCAGAGCGCAGGCGCTGGAAGTTCAGTGTTTCTGCCCAGCTTGCGTGAGACTTGCCGTGTCCTACCACAATGTTGTTTCCTTGCCGTTACGTAAGCTGCAAAGATACACAGGTCCTGGTGAAATGCAACACACGGTGCAGCCAGTACAAGCACTTCCCTGTTACAGGAATAATGCTGCAGTTCCTGATTCGTAGGTTAAATAAATGAAATCTATTCAGCATGTTGTTATTTCATCCCACATAACTTTTTTCTTTCAGTTTTCTAGGTCTTACACTGAGGGAGAAGTTTAGCCATCATGAAGCAAAGTCCTACACTGCTCCTAAATGTCACTAATAAGATTTCTTGTTGTTTGTTTCCAAGTGAATTAGTGGAAGAAAAGGTTTTCCTTAAAGAACAGACAGAAAATACGGAGGGTAAGTTGAATTCTGTCAATTCAAGCAGACAGTTTGAAGTTAACACAAGTCATTGCATGGTGACTGTTTGGATTATTTTTCCAGAAAGTACTTCTGTGCTTTCCGTGGGAACTGCCAATTGTCAGAAGGACCTGCTGGTGATAAACTTTGATCTGGAAGCAGAGTGCCCAGATGCGGAGCTGCGAGCCACCCTGCAGTGGATAGCTGCTTCTGAGCTCGGCATTCCAACCATCTACTTCAAGAAATCTCAGGAAAACAGAATTGAAAAGGTACTATTTACTGAAATGGGCATACTATTAATTCCCTTTAATCCCAGCAGCAGTTAGGATTTTTTGAAGTCCCTGAGTGCAGATGCAAAACCGTCCTCATTACAGCAGGACAGCAACGCTAGTTTTTATTACAGAACGGACGGTACGTGAAATATTTAGTGGCTTGTCCACGGCACAACAAACAGCATCACCACGAGACCTTCTCCAAAGCCTCTCTGACATGCTTTGATGAATCTGCTCTCTTTTTTCATATCGATGCCCAAGGCAGAGCTAACAGAGTCCTTTACACGGCTGCAGCTGGAGGGCTACAGATGTCTTACGTGGAGTCAGGCACGTAGCTTAAAAAATAAAAATCACTTGCCTGTGGACATCACACAGAGAAAGTTCTGCTGCTTGGTGACAGTAAGAGCTGACTGTCACACGAGACGTAAATTGGGCTTAAGGTTTCCCATTCTGAAATCCGTTAACCCCGTGCCGGTCCTGCCCTGCCCGCCACGCTGTCGAGGGCAGCCTCGGGCACCGCGCCCTGAGCTCCTGCCCGGCTGGTCACCGGCTGCCCCAGCACAGAGACAGCCCAGCTCCACGGGGCTGACCAGCTCTGCCCTGGCCAAAGGCGGTGGCTTTATGTCACTCAGTGCTGGCAGAGCAGGATTGCTGCTCGCCGAGGAACGGCCGCTGCTGGAGCGTACGGCAGAGACCCGCGCAAAACAGACAACCTCTATTAGCTCAGGTTCGCTGTCTGACGCTGCAACAGGGCTGCAGAGCTTCTGCACCAGGGCTGGTGGAAGGTTCAGAGGACAGGCAGGATGGACCTGTCACTGTAGGCATGTCCTATGTCATCACTCCCCTGAGAGGCAGTTTAGGCCAGGCAGTGACCAGCCAGTGTTTCCAGTGGAGCCGCAGTTGCAGTCACGCATCTGATACTTGGAATTTAGACTGATTCAAATCTTTTGCATCATCGTATGAAGTTATGAAGCATCTCCCCTGTCCTAGCAACAAAAAAGCACTGCGTGTGCCAGTACTCTCTCGCTCCTGCTCAAGTGTAGCTTGGCCCCTGCCAGCCCCGCTTGGAGAGCAGAAGAGAGAGACAGGCAAGACAGACAGAACTGAGACACTTCCTGAGGGGTGGGTCCAAGGCAGAGCACCAGGAGCACCACTGAAGTCCAGAGCGGCCACGAGAAGCGGGGACTGTTCCTATTCCCAAGCAATAGTTAGAGCTCCAGCGTAGACACCACCAAATGCCACCCACCGCGCTTCAGGAATGACCAAACCAGCCCCGTTTCCAAGGTCAGCAGGAAGGGCTCAAGCCTTAAGGCTTGTGAAATGCATGGCAGTATCCAAATCAATTAATGAAAAAAGTATTACAAATCAGTATTTTGGTCCCTAACGGGAAGATCATTTTGAGTAGCAGAGATATTGTTTGATTTTCTTGAGTGCACGCATTTGGGAATCATAAACACAATTTAAAATGCATTCAGCAGCAGCAGCCCAAATTGTGTCTAATTAAAGCAGCAGCTGTCAGCTTTACCCATGTGCTTTGGCAAACAGTTAATTCGATTGCAAAAATACACTGGAGAATAATGAAGCGCATCCTGCCGACAACAGTGCTCTCGGAAATCGCGTGCCTATTAAATATCATTAAAATACATATTAAAAGTGTAGGCTTCAGTATGTAAATAGCAAACAGCTACGCTAACCAGAGACACCCAGTGTTTTCTGGGATGGTTTGAAACTGGAAACGTCAAAGGACCAAGCTAATTAGATATTGATTGTGAAATTCAAAGAAATGAAAAGCTTTGATTTTCATTTCTGTGCTTCAGAAAAAAAAAAAAATGGGACCAGATGTATGACACTGTGAAGCCCATCGTTAAGTACAAAGTGGACAAAATTCAGGATTTTTTTTTACAGCTTCTTAAGAACATATTTAACGTCTCGTTTATCTGGAAGTTGAAAAAAAAAATAAAATCAAATACAGATACTCTCTGTGATTCAACCACAATTGTGAAAAAGGTCTTCACGTGACAGATGTTTACCCAGAATTCCCTGTCACCAGTACTATGTGGATATTTAAAATACTATGGGAGGTATATATGAGAGAATATTAAATATAAATTAATATCTAACTAACAGCAATGAAGAGAGGGTGGTTTTGTTTTTCTTTTAAATGGATAGTCACACTTCCATTATTTGGACAGCGAGCTGTTGACAACAGGGAAAGCTGTGATCCTCACTTTCACTGATCTTACCTCCATCGCAATGACTAAGTGACGAGAGCAGCTCATTTAGAAAGCATCATGAGAAGCTGTTGGACTTTAGAAATTAATTTTTATAAAGAGACTCAACCTTCCTGCTGCTGTGCAGTGAACTGAGCCCATTGCACAGGACGCTCTCGCAGCAGTCTGCGGATCCACTTCACAAACCCTTTGCAAACGCTGCCCTGATCCTAAGCGCGTTTTGTTTTGTTTTGTTTAGTTCTTAGACGTTGTGCAGTTAGTTCAGCGGAAGTCCTGGAAGGTGGGGGATATCTTCCACGCCGTGGTGCGGTACTGCAAGCTCAGCGAGGAGGGCAGAGGCACAGCACCCAGCCTGTTCGACTGGCTTCTGGAGCTGGGCTAAGGACGTTCGCCCGCTCGGCGTTCCTGTTTCAGCCCGGTTTAAATGGCAGTGGTTTGTGTAACGCTCGGATTTCCGAACATCGCCGAACAGAACGAGCAAAGGTCTGTACAGACTCTACAGAAACGGCACGTGTCTGCTCCACGGCTGCTCGCGGAGCGAAGTGAGCCGGGGGTACCGTGTCCGGCTGTGCCATGAGGGACTTGCGGCCTGTTGTGCTGTGGGGTGTACTGCGCTAGGAGGGGGGAACTTTGGCCCTCGGAATCAATGGACTACACAGTAAAGGCTTAACTATCTAGTAGGTTCCATTTTCATCAATTTGATTAAATCAGTCAGCTAAAATGGGTACAATACCAGTATTGGTACAGTTTAACTATCAAAGCCAGAGTTTGTTCCAGCATGCCTGGAGACACCCATGTCCTTAGAGAAATAACGACTTTTTTCCTGGAATCCCCATAGTCTGCTAAGGAGCAAAAACTTTTGAACACACACCACCTTTGCAGTTAGACCCCGCAACAGAAAGCTGCTGAAAACACATTTCAGTTTCTTTCCATGCGATTATTCCTCTCACATAGCTGTTCCCGATTCCCATCCCCTTCCCGCGTGCACGAGCCCCCGGCTCTCAGTTGGTGCCCTTGCCGAGCTCACTGCTCTTCGCAGGGAGGTGGTGGGGGTCTCGGCTCCGCCAGCCGGGCAGCAGCTCGCCAGGCCCTGCCCCGAGTCACTTCACCGCTGTGCCTCAGTTTCCCTGCCGGGGAGGGGGAGTCACGCTGGCAAAGCGCTCCGATGGAACGCGCTCTGTAACATGCTACGCAGCAGCTACTAGCAGTGGAAAAAAAATACTGTTTTAATTTTTAGTCAAATTGTTAAAACAATGAAGAAACATAGCTGAAAAGAGGGTCGTCCCATCGTAAAAATCTTAATGTTCATTCTCCTAAGTCAGAAGAAAGCAAGATGATTGTTAGAATTCCAGCAGCCATAGTCACTCATCTTGGATATAAGCGTCTGGACCGTGCCAGCTCACGTCACTGTAACGTTTCTGTTTGACAGGACGTACTGCGGTACCGTGCTGTCGAGCTGACCCGTTAGTACCATGCACTTAATGATAACGTTCTCCTGACTCTGCCAAAGAGATTGGTTTTGAATTTAGAGGTAAATATAACTTATCACATCACAGCTCTCCTGTGATTTGTTTGAAAATATTTATCTTTCGTCTCTCCCTACCCAAATAGCATAAGAGGAAACCTGCCTGCTTTTCCCAGTGAAATATTTAAGAGAAGTTTTATTTTCCATATGTATAACAGTATATGCTTCTGTAATATTTCTTGGAAGAAAAAAAACCTATCCTTTTGCACTAAATATTTTTGGAAATGTTGAAGTAGTTTTAAATAATTTATGAAAAAGAGCCATATTCTCAATTTTATCTTTAAAACCATTCCTAAAACTGCATGATTGCATCACTCATTTGTTACAAAATACAAATTGTTAGTGAATCAAAACCTGGCGTGGAACATCAAACAACCTGTGGAACGACGCCTGCAGCACACGCAGAGCGGCAGCAGTCGCTCCGCTGTCACGACGGGGTCAGTTTATCGTGCACACTGAACAGAACCGTGCGGTCCCTGGGCCTGCTCCGAGAACTGCTGAACGTCCGAGGCTCCCACCTCTGGACGCTCGGCTTTTCTGAGTTAATAAAAGCAGCAAGTATTAGGGGCTGCAAGTGCTTTGAGTTAATGAACGGGAAAGTGTATCTGTTTTTAAACCAAATACAGTTAGTTGTCCGTATAGAATTTTTTGCCGTGATAGAATAAATGTTTACCTATCCTACAAAGCACAAATGTCATGACGGAGTTGTAACGGTGTGATGCAGTTTCTCTGTACAGTAGTTCTTTAATGTTGCGGTTTATTCAGAAATAAATTTATGTTAAAATGTGTGTCCTCTTTGCCTTCCTAAAAAGTCCATGAATGTGCTGTGGGTTTTTGCACCTAGTAAATAATATTTTCCCACCATCCCTGTAGCTTCTCAGAGCTCTGCTGTGAATGAAAAGCTTGAGCCATGGCCCTGACCAAACCAAGCCAGAGCAAGCAAACGGTTTGCAGTGAAGACAGGTCTGGCTGATGGCTGCTGCTCCTTCCTCCCAGCTTCAGCTGAAAATCAGCCGGGGGTAAAGTGCAGCCAGCTGGAAAATGTAGCCCAGCAGGATGGATTTCACATCCTCTCACGAACTACCCAGGAAACGCAAGTGATCACAGAAGGAGCCGACAAAGAAGTTCTCACAAGATGCCACTTTTAAACATGAGTGGGTATGAGCATTATGAAAAAAGAATGGGAATCTCAAGAGGTCCGAAAAGCAAACGCCACGGGTCCAGGCACACACTGTACACTTATGTGGAAAGCCTCGCCTTGGAAAATGTGTGTTCTGTCCTGGGGAAGTGACATGACACAAGCTCCGGGCCCCTTTCCCAGCAGCACAAACCCGTGTGCTCACAGAGGTACGCACGGGAAGGACGCGGCGGGCTGAGGACAGCAGCAATACAGCCACTGCCATTCCCACAGTGACAGCCCTTCCTAACGCAGGCTTCGGAGTCTCCCGAGGAACTCCTTTCCACCGAGGTCACACGCAATCCGGTTCGCCAGCACTTTAGGACAGTGTTGAAAGGCACATCCCGCTCCAGCTGCCCAGTGATCAAAGCAGCAGCTCGGAGAGCGTGTGTAGAAGCCGAGTGTTTTTAAAGATGGAAAAGGCAACAGACAACAGAGTTGGAGCACACACACTTTTCCGTAGTGCTGTGAATCACACCAGCTGTGAACTCCTAGAAAGGATTTCACATTTGAGGGGGAAACCCGGATAACTGGGCCTGAAGGGCAGTTCTACTCACTCTGTGAATGCAGGGAGAGTCAGAAATAGAGCCCAGATCGCCTCCCAGTCTGATGCTTAGTCTATGAAACCTCAACTCACCATTTTACATTGAAATAGGGCAAGAGCTCAAAGCCAAAAGCTACTACAGGTGTTTGATTCACTGAGTCACTAGCAGAGTGTAAGGGAAAAATCATAAAGGAAAAGGCAACAGAAAATAACCCAACCCAAAAGATTAAGAAAAAAAACCAAACTATTTTCTAATCACAGTCCAAAGAATTTTTTAACTTTGTGACGGTAGCACACTAGATTTCAGTTTTTGACTATGTAGCAGTATTTGTACATGTTTCATTGCAGTAATTTTCCTCCATTTTTGACAGCCAGAAACCCCCAGGTCACCCTGGTAAGTACAGGGACACCGGGCAATTCCAAATCACCACAGGACAGCACTGCCCTTCCTGCCCCTTCAGTGCCAGCTACCAAGATTCACTTTTGATATCACACGTCTTTGCACAAGACAACAGGACCACAAGCATTACGGTCACGTTAACATCACCCACTTTGCCAGCTGGTGGAGGTTTAACTTCAAATGACCCACAGCACCAAGCTCTCCTACAATGCAACGCTACCAGAAACAACCAGGATATCTGCCAAGTGATGACAGACACTTTTGTTTCTTCATTTACACACAGGGTGCTGGCAAGCACTAGAGACAGTCAGGACACGTCAGCAACTTCCTATTAAATTTAACAACATTTAGAAGGCACGTCCATAACCATGCAGAGATATAAAATACAAACACGATACCTTCAAGCTCATGCTCTGCAGCACACATCCTTTCTTCTCTCCGTGAGCACATACACTTTGTTCAATCCTACCTCTCGGCCTTTTCATCCTCCTCCCAAGGCTCCTGGAAGAGATGAGTGGGTGCTGCTCCTCTGCTGCTCGCCTGCAAAGAGCTGTGGCAGCACCAGGTGCTCTGCGGGGCAGGAGGGCGAGCTCTGTGCAGGTGAAACCTGTTGGTGATTGCTGGGGGGAGGGAAGCCTGCACTGGAGCTTCGGAGGTGGTAAAAGCTCACAGGAGTTCCTCGTCTACTTCTCAGTTTCAGTCATGACCCCTGGCTCCAAATCTCTGGTATGGAGAGTTTCTTCATGCTGGCCACAATCTTTGGGCCAGGATTCAGAGTTGGAGTCACCACCCATATTATTTTTTTTAACCTCGGGTGAAAATGGGAGAATGAGGGCTGAGCAGAAAGGAAGGGAATGAATGGGAAGGAGATGTGGGCAAGCAGGAAAGTGGGGTGTGGGGGAGTTTAATTCCAGCATGCATGCAATAGTTAACAGCAATGCAGTTCACAAATGGCTGCTGGTTTTCTCTGGAAATACCACATGGTGCATTGCATTACAAGTAGCAAAACCGGCAATTTTACTCAATCCTTTATTACACAACAAGAAAATTCATACAAGAGTACTCAGAGCAAGTGCTTAACAACACCCCTTTCACACCTGAGATATTCTAATGCTGTACTTCTTTTATTAAAATGGTTACATGAAAGAAATGAGACACACAGAAAAGGGGCCATCCTACTGGACTCACACTAATCACAGCGCCTCTGGGGTGGGTGAGATAACAGAGCTGGACTCTTCTCGGTGGCACCCAGGGAAGGGGCAGCCTGCACAAATTGAAATGCAAGAAAACGTTCCACTTAAACATAAGGAAAAAGAACCCAACAACTTTTTTCACTGTAAGAGTGATCAAACGCTAAGCAGGTTGCGCAGAGAAACTGTGGAGTCTCTGTCCTTGGAGATGCTGAAACCAGCGACAGTCCTGGGCAGCCCGCTTGGCTGACAATGCTTTGAGCAGGTCTGTGGTACTAGACCATCTCCAGAGGTCCCTTCCAGCTCCTACTATTCTACGATTCCATATCTACCAGACATCAGCAAAGTCACAACTATCAAAATCCACCGAAGGTGAACAAAGAGAGTAAGAGAAAACAGATCTGAGAGACTGAGTCTATTGACCACTAAACTCACGAAGCAGACGTACACCAAACTGGATCTTGCCTCTCTTCCATCAGTGCCATATTCTACAGGTGTTATCCTTGCTCCCTAGTGAAGAACACACAGTGGGAAGGAATCATTTAGCTGGATTGCCAGACAAGTATTATTCTGTCCGTGACTAGCAAGAGGCAGCAGGACCTACAGCCATGTTTTAAGCTGAGATCATCTGCATCCCATCTTTCGGTAGTTCAGTCAAAAGACCGAAGCAATCACAAATACTCTGTTCACATCCTTTCCCACTCCCATGACTTTTTGTCTGAAATGAAGGAAACCTGAACAGAGTTCGGTGCCAAATACCATATTCATTTAAGCCTCAGTTCAAAAGTGACTTTCTAGCTTTTCTTGACTGTGTTTTAAGTCACTGCTGGTACCTGCATTTGGAATATGGCCCCAGGAAACTTTTCAGATGCTTGGGGTTTTTTTACCACCTGAAGGTTTCAAATATCTCTCAAAAAAAAGAAAAAAAAGTAAAATATTAGTTACCAGTAATGATTATATCGCCTTTGTAATTGAAAGCGCAGGAGAATATCTCATCGGTGTGACCCTCTAATATCTGAAGGCAGTGTCCAGTAGCAGCATCCCAGAGTCGAGCTGTTTTATCAGAGCTGGCTGTTAGGATACGATTGCCTTTAGGGTTGAAACATACCTGTAAAAAAATAGAGAAAGGAGGTATATCACTTAGCAAGTCAATATGCCTAGAAAAGGAAGCACATCTAGTGATTAAAACAGAAACCAGCAACTCCTGCATTCAGCATTCAGCTAAAATTAAGGATAGTATTCCACTAGAGATCTTCGCAAACTCTATGGCTTACAGCCAGCAAAAACTATCCATTTGAAAGAATCGTGAAAAGTTGCGAGCATGAAATCACAAAGTTTGAAAATCATGTGCAATTTTGGAAGTAACTAAACATGTTTGGAACTGAACTTTGGCATTCACAATCGAGCCAGACAAGACTTCGGGCAAAGCACCTGAGCACACTCCTCATGACCAAGTGATTCTTGAAACAGGCTTTATAGCTCCAAGTCCCTTCTGCACTTTTGAAAATGTGACTTTCCATGTATTTTGCCACAGAAATAGGCTTTTTTCTGTTCTGTTCCATAAATGAGGTGTGCAGAGAAATTAAGAAAGCAAAGAGGAGCAGATCTGGTAGAAGGAATGAGGGTGACCGTAAAAGCCTCAGGGGCAATAACCTTAAGATGCCAACAAGAGTCTAAAAAACTTGTGCTTATTCTGTCAGAGAATCTGGGGACTCCCACCAGTACAATTTAGGACAGGTCAGAGAGAAGCTCTATCAACTATGAACATAGTGAGAGAACATTCAGACAGCACCTCCCTCTCTGCTCCCCTGCTCTCTGCCAAGTGACTGCTGAGACCCAGCCTGCATCCTGCTTTGGAAAAAGGAAAACCAATCATTTCCCTGTTAACTAAGCTGGGTATCCACCCCTGGGAGGGATGGACTTCTACAGCAGCTTGCTAACTGCCACAATTCCAAGGAATCGAATAGTAAATAAGATGACAATATGGAGAGATGGCTCCTGGTGGAGCCTTCAGGATTAGCACAGCCAGTACTGTCTTAGCTTAGAAGTGGGGAGTTGGAAACAATCACTGACTGATCGCTTCAGTCCAAAGGAATGCTCTTTTGGTAAAGACAGCTCCTTAGCCAGACTTCTCAATCCTAAATATGAATGATTTTAGCACTCCCTTCTCTGACAGTATTCCCATGTCATGGAGTAACTGGTGGATTGGATGTCGTACACAATCATATACAAAAAGGTGCAAACCACAAACAACTTACCTTTGAAATTTCTCCTTCGTGTCCTTCCAGCTTTGCAAGGCACTCTTTTGTTTCTGCATTATAGACTCTTACTGATCCTGCAGTAGTAGACGAGGAGCCATTTGTGACTGTTGGGCTTAAGCATGCACCTCAGTAAGAACATTTCAGTAAGGTCAGGAGGACCTCACCCTCAGGTTTGATTTCAAAAGAAACAGAAGACAATCATAACCCAGTTTCCCCCAGGGATAAAGTATGTCAAAAGGGATCTGTAATCTGGTTGGAAAACGTTGACTTCTTAAAGATTCCTGCTGGAAAACTTCTAAAATGTGAGTACAAATGTCCACATAGAACACGGGCTGCTGAAGTCTGCAATTTCAGAATGCACATACAATAGTTTCAGAAAGTTTTCCGTATATTTCAGATACTCATTCTATTTAATAAGCTATTAATGGTATTTAACAAGTTATTGATGACATTTCAAGAAACTTTTTACTTTGCCTTATTTCTCAACTACAGCAAATCAGATCCAAAGAGGGTCCCCCATCCAGCCTGGTACCCAGCTTCTGACAGTGCAAATCAAACCCCCAAAGTATGTAAAAACACCACGATATCGCCATTGTGTGCTGTAACACCACACTGTGCAGGTGAATACAAATAACTATTTCTTGTGATTCCTGACAAATAATAAATGTGCAAATCTGCTGCACACCAGTAACAAAACAAAACTGCTTCTTTCACTACCTCTTTATTTATTGTGTACTCTCTGGCCAGGCATTTGGAAAGCAAATCCACCATCAAAAGTCCAACTACCTTTTTCATTTAAGCCTAAATTTGAGCCACCCCAATCAAACTTCACTCAAAAGCTACTGACCTAAACATTTAAAATGCATTTCCAGCCACAAGTGGCATATTTCCCCACAAGTTTGAAGGTGAAGGGGAAAGGCATGTTGAGTTGATTAAAGTGTGAAAAATAATAAAATTTTCACTGGGGAAAATTTCTTAAGTTTAATGCCTCTTTCATCAAGCCACACTCAGAGCAAAACCAAAGGAAAAGGCCAAAGGTGTTTTCTGGTACTCCTCCAATTCTTACAGCAGTCCCGTGACATCACTTACCATCAGCAGAGGCCGTTGCAATTCGCTGGCCAGCATAATCAAAGCAGACATCCAATATTTCATCACTGTGGCCTGTTAAAGTTGCTATGTGTGTCCCCGTCATAGCATTCCACAGCTGCGTAGATAAATAAGGGTCATTTTTTTGCTTTTTTTTTACTAATTCACTTCATAGAGATCTAGTTGATCCTTAAATCAACATGTATAGGCTATTTTTTGATGTATGACAATGTATTAACATGAAAACCGGATAAAAATCAATAAAGAGTCACTATTTAGTCAGTTTAATAAAGTTCTATGTGTTTGGATTTCTTTCAGTGGATTAAATGAGCTTTAAAATACCTATTATTTAACTGGACTTCACTGAAATGAATAAGCTTATACATTTTGCATTTAGTTGTAAATTCTTTAAATGAACTACATGTACTAGTTTAAAATAATTATCTTCCATTTACAACAGATGTATTTCTGTATATCCCGGGGCTCTATTCAGTGCATACTCAACTTTCTTACCATGCACGTTTTGTCCATCGACCCAGTGACAATGAGAGAACAGTCCCAGTTGAAGTTGGCACTGCTGATCTCTCCTCGGTGACCTATTAAAGTATGTAACATCCTAAAAAAAAAGGGAATTAACATTTTAAGTGTGCATTCTGATACAGGAATATAAATTACAAGTTCATAAATTGGTATAGTTAAGCTGTCTCCACCATTTTATCCATTAAAGCAATTAAATGGAGTGGTAGGATTTTCCTTACAGCAAGTCTTTCCACATTACCCTCCTGTTATCCAAATCCAACGAACTGTAAACAGTACATCTTTTAAAACTCCGTGTAATCTAAACTTTTTATAAAATCCACTGAAGATCAAATGGAACTTAATTAGGTGCTTAATGTGAGCTTGATCCCCACTAACAGGCAAGTGACGGCCAAACTGAAATATGATTTCTAATGCTCATTAATCCCAAACTTCTTGCTGCGCAAGACTGGCAATAGTTCCATGAAATTCTTCAGCTTTAGCTGAATAGAGAGGGCACAATTAGCTATTATTGCTTCCTATGAATTAATGGCCTATGAGGCAATGAACCCTAAAAAAGAATGAGAGATATATATTAAAGGATTAGTAAATTAGGTTATTATCACAGTGCTAATATCACTCTACCATTAATAGAAAATTGCTTTAACTAATGGATAAACTAATGAGTAGAAAAACAACTAAATGAGTCTAAGTGACGGAAATGTTTTTATTCATTGCATAAGACACAAAAGGGTAGCTAAATTAATATATATGCTAAATGGCAGCAAAGCAAATCTCCTGAGTAACTGAATTTTCTATTTGTTTATGATGACAAAAACTTGATCATACCCATGTCACTTTGTAGAACTACTCCTTTTACTTCCTAACAAAGTGAGGCCTGCACTGTTGTCACTGTGTAGACCTTTTTACAGTAAAATACAAAAAACAACAAGCAGGAAAAAACAGTGAAAAACTTCATTTTATGAACATATTATCTGGCCATCAAGATTGCTGTTACTGTAATAGCTAATACCTAAAACATCTACTAGTGAAAAAAGTTTTAATTTAAAATTTTAAAGCTTTAATTTCCAGATTTTGAAAAGGCAGTCCAGGCTTCAAGCTTCAATGTAAATATCTGATCAATAAGCAGAACAAATAGCAACGTGTGGAACATCTCCCAGAAACTGCTATCTATCAGATACACGACTGGACAGATATAACTATACACACGCTTTCCTTTTATACATAAATTTCAGATATATTCCCCTCGCTCTTACAAAAAGAAAAAAGACATGACTTCTGAAAGCATAATGGAATCGTTATCTTCATAAATTACTTTGTCAGTAATCAGAGCAATCATTTTATTATTCTACTTATACTGAGCTTCCAGTTGAAAAAAACAAGTGGATTTGTCAGGATAATACAAGTTCATATTTAGCTACTACATTATTATTTGTTGGCATCATAATCAAGACATTTTGTTTTCTGCAGTCAGAGGGGCCAGATTTTATCCTCTTTATAAATTTATACTGACATAAAGGACTGTGAGAAGGAAATCAGACCCTCTCTACTTTTGTAAGACGATGTGACCAGACTAATTCTCCATGACATAAAATATACTTTCTACTTCTACAGTCTGTTCCATCTAGAAATTCCAGACACCTTCCAAACCATAAGTTTCCACGTTGATAAAATATATTGCTGTTTGAAGAATTCATTAGCAACAAATACAGGATCCATCCCTTCTGCTGCCTCCTCAGTGCTCATAAGATGGAAATTGAAAACAAAAAAAAACGTATACAAAAGCATTTCACACACAGCGTTCCTTTTCAGAAGCACAAAGGGAACAGCATAAGGTGATAGGACAAAGGAAGGCATACACTAAATGAAGCAAAAATACAAGGTCTGCAATTTGTAGCTCAGCACTGTCTCTTCCATTTGCCATTAAAATGTGCAATGTGAAATGATATTTACTAGTACTTTAGTACCTGCCAGTGCCAACATCCCACACTGCTACTGTGTGGTCGAAGGAGCCAGTGATAATCCTGTCTCCAATGGTGTTGAAAGACAGCACAACAATTTCTTCTGAGTGCCCCTGAGAGAGTTTTTAAAAAGGAGTATGAGAATGCAAATTATGACTTTTCCATTAATGCAGCTTAATATGTCGCTTTTTTATTCAGCGGCATAATCATTGCATAACCCTTCAATACATTATTTCCATTAATGCAGCTTAATATGTCGCTTTTTTATTCAGTGGCATAATCATTCTATAACCCTTCTATACATTATTTACTGCCTTGTCCAGTATATCAGAATTTTGACAGAAGGATCCACTGGATTGTGCAGTAGTCAACATCCCAACAACTGCAAAAAATCAGGAACATCACTTAAGCAGTGAGCAACTGCCCAGTGATGTCATCGGTGCGTATTTTCCGTGTTTGATTTAAACACAATCACTTTTCCTCACCGGTACATACTGAAGTCAGATGATATTGACAGCAAACTACAGAGCAGCTTGTCACTGGTGCTGCTGGAGAGGGCTGGAAAAACGAATGTAGGCATACGTGTAAGGAAAAGGGTTACACACTGTACTGCTCTCTGCTCTGAGGAAATCAAGGAGGAGGAAATGCCTTCCTCACTCTATAGCCCACATGGACCAAAGGAAGCTTATGCACTACATGTTATTTAGGATTTTTGTGAAAGAAATGCAGTGAAACAGCACAGGCCAACCCAAACCCATGGAATTCCAGCGAGCCAAGAGCCACCCCAGTCTAGAAGTAACCGGACAGCTGTCCTCTGCTGACATCTACACTGCGAAGAGCCACACAGATCTGGAGTGTCTGACACGAATGTTCTCAGACTTACCTGATGCTAACGCAGAGCATGTCATAATTTACAATATAGCAACATGTTTTAATGAGTGATGGAAGGCATCCTGATCTAGAGCAGTAATGTCACTGAAATGGGAAAATCTGTCTTTTGATACATAGGACTTCTTAGAAAATACTACAGCTTTATCATTCCCTTCAAGTTTTCCTCATCTGCTTTGTAACTGCAGCCACTCTGGGACCACCCACTAAAAGAAACTCTGCAAGTTCTGAGACTGTTGTGAGAGTTAGACTGTTATTTATCTCAGTTAGAAAACTAAGGAAGCAAGGAACACATTTAAAAAGAAAAGAAAAGCAAACATACGCTTAAAGTGACTATTTCCTCTCCTTTCTCTATATCCCATAACTTGGCGGTGGTATCCATGCTCCCAGTGGCCACCAATGTGCTCTGAGGATTAAACGATAAACACACCTGTAGAAAGAAAAATCGGATAGAATAAGTGGGAAAGGAGAGTATTTATAAACATTTTCTCAAAAAAAACAGGTCAGCGTTAATATTTTTAAACAAGACAAAAGTCTGACAGTATTTCATGGCATACAGAAAAATTGCAGAGCTCTTCCAAGAGCCCACTTGAAGAGCAACAAATCCTTACCACGTAGCTCTGAACGACTGCTCAGATCGAGGGGACTAACTGGCTGCTTTGCACTGGCAATGCGTTAAAAAGTCCTACTGGAAGATTTCTCTATGGTTTTCTGAGCCTGAATGTCTCCCCTACCCGGTCAGAAACTATCTTGATGCCTTTATCTAGTGTGTGCAGACACACTCTGCACACTCACACTCTTCTCCTCCCAGGTGTCATTATCAAGGTCATTTGCCAAGGGTGTCCCCAAAACATCATCTTTATTTATGAAAAAGCAAGAACAAAAGCTCAACAACTTCATTATCTTTATTAATTTTTCACATTAAAAAAATCATGTAGTCTACTTCCCATTCTCTGTAATTATTTAGTTTGAACATTCTGCTATTAAAGAATAGGAAGTGCCATGGAAAAAGGAAAACAGCAGCTGAGGTCGCTGGCACATTTTCAGTGTCCATTTCTTTTTTTTCCCTTTTTTTAAATACTGAATAAATACAGACATGCCTTGCCAGTGATGTATCATATGCAATAACAGCCTCTCAGAAACAGGTCTCATTCAGAAAAGCACATCATTTTCTGCTGGCTGTTATCTTCCACTAATTAATTGCTAGCTCAACTCACAACACTTTGGGTCTAATCAAGCACCTACAGAAGTCAAAATAAATTGAAAGACCCTTAGCTATTTAACTGATTTTATAGCTAACAACTGTATAGCTATTTTTGTTACAAAATACATTCTGCATTGAAATCAAGAGTTTCAGTGGGTTTGCCCTGATCTTTTAAACCAGAATTCTGTGCACCAAGATACTTGCTGTTGCACGCAGGGCTCCTAGTGCACTAGGAACAAAACCAACTGTTTTTAAGCTTCAACTGCTTCTGTTTCATATCTCTTCAACAATTCAGCACCCTACATATTCCCTTAAAATTTCAGAAATGTGTTCTTCTATGGCTCCAACGTGTCCCATATATGAAGCAATAAGAAACATCCATCAGTACTCACTATTTCTGCATTGTGTCCTCTGAAAGTATGAAAACATTTTCCCGTTTCTGTGCTCCACAGTTTGCAGGTTTTATCAAAGGACCCAGTGGCAATCTTGTCACTAAATGGAAAAAATTCTGTCATTCTTACTTAGAAGAAGACCTCTGACTTTGTAGCCAGTAGAACGCACAGAAACAATGCCCAGCTGTCAAAGCTCGCGTGTATTTGGGTGCGTTCTCCCACACTACAAGATCCCAGAGCAGGATTCCACAAACAGAATTTATGTTAAGGGAAAAGAGTAGCAGACATAATTAGTTTCTAAAGGAGCCACTGTGCCTATCTATTAGCTCAGAAGTGTTTGTGCCAGGTGACTGACCTATGTTCTTCTACACATGTTTAAAAGTTGTGTCATTTCATCAGATAGCACCTGTTTATCAGTGGTTATAAACTCTTCTTATAAAGGGTTTTCAGATTTCAGAGGTCGACTTCCACTCCCACTGAGGCCAGTGGAAGAGTTGTGACCAACCGCAGGTAGAGTAAGACTGAAAATGTACCCAGGGACACTGGGTCAAAACCTAAAGATTAGCAGAAAAATAACTACTGAAAAGTAGCTCAATGTTCTCATCAGGTTTTGACTCGCTATATATCGCTTCTCCACTTTATGGTACAGTCAAGTTATTGATCTTTGCACAGATTTTTTTCATACGTTAGTTTCTTCAAAGTGTATCAAAGAATTCCATTAATGGCTTTTTTACAGTAAAGTCTAACACCAGAATATAAGACAATGACATAGTGGGTTCTAGGTTAGATAAAGTCTTTTTATTTAGAAGGAAATGATGATGCTCCAAAAAGCATAAGAACAAGACTTTAACATGTATTTCCTGATGTTAACTGTGCACTGCTTAACTGATAAATGGGCCATGTGAGAATGGAAGTAGTAATGTGATTCAATATAAAAATAGGAATTAATTTATCTTATTTTGCAGAGAAGCAAAATTATTTACTGACACAGGACAGTAAATGACAATGAGGCATGGGTAGCTAACATGCAATCCCCTTTGCCTAACGGGTGGCAATTCTAACGTGGGGCAAAGGGTGCAGATTCCTGTGTGACATCCATACAGCGGCACCCTGTGGATTTTATTCAAATCACTCAACAGCTGTGACACTTGGAAATCATGTCCTAAATAATAACGAATGGAGAAATCCCCTTTTGTTATGACAGAAATGTTCATTCCCCTTAACTGAAGCAACGGTAGCTGTCAGAAGTACTTACACCTCAGATACAGTTACGTGGAGGCAGTAAAGAATGATTAGCACTCAGAACACAACCCGACCATGTAGCTATTATTGAAATAGATCTGTGTTTCACTATATTAAACTCATATATGTATTTTTCAAGACCCTGAATACCTCATTAAATTTCTGCTTTGAATTTCTAAATTTCATTTTAAAAATTTATAGCAGAAAACATGCTTGAATGTATCTCTTACACAAATAATACAGCGTCACCCCATGGTCATAAGCTATAGCTGAGCTCTACAGATTCAGAATTTGGACTGCTGCAGTCTGAGACAGTCTGTGTTAAAGTTGGAGTAACAGCTCTGTATATGCAATCTAACGTGACTCGCAATTATGATGTATCCCAGAGAAAATATATTTACCCGTAGGGATTATTGAAAGCTATTGCATAGACCACGTTCCTGTGTCCCTCCAGTGTGCACAGCTCTTCTCCCGACACCGTGTCCCATACTTTGCAGGTTCTATCATAGCTTCCAGTGATAAAGCTAAAGCAAAGAGAGATGAATTTCTGAGTATAGGGAATCTCTCACTGGTCCTGATGAGCACCGTCTCAGCCCCTAAATCTGTTCTTTCTTTCTTTCAAAAATAAAGATTAATGACTACAGAACTCCCTTTTTTTCTTTTCTAAATATTACTTACAAATAAACCTTGTCTCTAATCTTTAATATATTTCAACTAGAAAGCAAGCTGCTGCTTTCAAGACATGAAGGAACAAATGATTAGGCCTATGCCCACAGCAAACTCAATTAACATGAAATTCCACTACAGTGAAAGTCCCAAATGAATTTATGTCAAAGACTCATTTAGCACTTAGTAATATTCACTTTATTGCCATAACGGTGCTTCTTTCTTAAATATGGTAATTGTCAACAAACTATCACCTTGGAAGAAAAAAATTACATAAATTGAATCTCCCCTGCTACTTCTTTGCGTCTCCCGTTGGTTCTCCCACAGAGGCCTGAAATCTAACCCCCAACCAGGCCTGACATTCCTTAGGGGCAGCGGAGCGAAATTCTTTTTGCAGCAGGATAAGAGCACTGAAATTCCCTTACAATTAATTCACAAATATAAAACTTCAATTAGTGATAATGTATGTCGGCTTTGAAAACAACTTACCGGGAACCCGACTTGTTAAACGCTACATTAGTCAGTGGCAATACATGTGCTCTAAGTACCTGAAACAGAAGCAGAGGAAGGGATAAAAAAACAACTTTTGATGCAAATAAAATGAAAAAAAAAGGGCTGAAAATATTCAATAGGTTAATATTTTCTCCTCCTCCTGTCAGATTAGCAGTTACAGTTGTAACACATTAATCCTTGACTAAAAAATCCCTCATGCCCCAGAAGGTTATCACTGCAGATATTTTATAGTATTGTTTTCAAATTTATATTTTACTGAATGAACTGTCTTTTCTCCCATGCTTGCTTTTCTCCACATTCTCTGATGCCAGCAAAGTAACCCTAGACCAGAACTAAGGGCAAAACCAAACGAGTGAGGAGACGACACCTGGTGAGATCACAGGTGAAAGGACTAATCTTCAGCTTGGTAGAGATCCAGCTGAACTGAGCACTTTGAGTCTTTTAGGTTATGGCATGCCTTCAGACCAGAAATAAGCTACATGTACGTCCTATGAGGTCACGACAATAAAAGCAGGCAGAACCCTAACAGAGATACTTATTAAGATGAAATTCAAAGCCGGAATTTCAAATTTGATATCTGCTTGTGTTGTGTTGGTTATGGAGGTCACTGCTTCCAAGGTCCTTCAGTCAGACAGTGCAGGTGTCATCATCTCAGAGCCATAACAACGCATGGTAACGTTTACTAGCCATAGGTGGAAACAGTTTCAGACCTGCCAGTGAAAGTCAGCACGCCTTGACACGTGGAAAGCGACCAAGGAAGCCACAACCTGGTTTGCGTTTCCATAAACTGGCTACTGTTTGACAGGGTTTACATTTCAACAAGGGTCACCGGTTACCAGCGGGCTTCTGCTCCATCTGAAAGCACAATGAAATCACAACCTGGGAAATCACAGGAGCTGCTGACAGTGACGGAATGGGACGTTACCACCACAGCAGTGCTCCACCACGTCTTCTGTGCAGCGTAAGGCTGAAGACAAAATGATTTACAAGCGATGCCATTTAATCACTGACATATTACCAGAGCGTCGGCTTTTTGTTCTTATCTCCAGCTTTCTCAGCTGTCTGGCTCCAAAAGGAAAACGAAAGGAGCTCAGAGATCTTCTACTCAGAATTCTGAGTACAGATTGATCAAAATGGAAATACCAGTGGTCAAGTGGAGGACTGAGAGAGACAAACAGGAAACTTATTTTGTTAGAGAAAGAGCAATTTCTGTTCTCCAGAGAAAGTAAGGCAAGTTTACTTCCAGATACAGCGGTGGGAATGGGTGACCAAGACGTGGAAATGACAAAAATATTTTGCTCTTCTTTAAAACAGCCACAGTATACAAATACCTGCATATGAGAACGGATAAGTACGGAAATTTGATCCAAAACATTTTTAGGGCTCTGTGCAGGCAGCTCTGAACAGCAATCATAATTAACAATTATTTTTAAAAAGGGAGGAAAACCAGATGGGTTCATGTTCCATTTCAGATGACGGAACTAATTTGGTTCTTCCAATGCCCAGTGCTGCGCTTGCTTCATCCACAGAACGGTAGGTCAGCAAGAACTGCCTGTGCAGATGATGCTGTTATCAAGCCCTAAGGCAATATTAAAAAAAAAAAGTACCTCGGTTCTGCAAAATCTGCTCCAGCAGCCCCTACGATAAAAATCTGCAAAGTACCACAGCATGCACTGCAATGTAATGGTTTAAAACCCGAGAAATTGCTACAAAAGCTCATTTCTCCGCAGGGTGCCTAACACAACGCTGTCACCACAATTACTGGAAATAACAAAAAGATGGGTTTATGCACTCATTTGAGATTATGCTCCAGTGCAACAGGAAAAAATATTCATTTCCAAACAATGCAAACACATAGAATATTTTTTGGGAAAAAAAGAAGACGAAAATTCTCACACCCACCCACCTCTTGTATTTATTAGTATCTCAGAAGCACTGGATACTCATGTTTCATTTACAAACCTTAAATGGAACTGAAACATAAAACAAGTCCTTTTTGCACAGGTCTAAGCACTCTGGAGTGAAGGAAATAAACCAGCACTGATTGGATTTGCTGCCTCTAGGACTTTCAAATACAGAAGCTGAAACATGACACTATACCCAGCAAAAAACATGAATACATTATTTAGACTGAAATTTGAACAAGCATTTGATGATTTGTCAGTCCCTGTGATGAACAAACAATTTTAAAAGCTTGTGAAAAGCAAGGCATTACCTCAGTCGAGAGCGTAACTTCGACTAGAAGAGAAACTTCTAACTTTCACACGCTATATTACATAGCTCTGTTTTCTAGGTTAAATACACATCTCTGCACAATTCACCCAGAGGTGTAGTGTTAGTCAAAAGAACCCAAGTTGTATCTAGCAACATGTAAGGGGGTTTTAGCCAAACAAACCAAGACAAAACTTCTCCCTTTTCTCCAAGGTAACAATAACCTAGCACTGACCAGCAGTTTTTCACAGCTGCACATTGCCATCTGCTGACACAACGAAGATACAACACTTAATTATTTCAGAATGCAACATCCCATCTCTGGAAGTAATTGTAATTTTATTTCCATAGTTAAACCTATTCTCTGCTGACAGTCTGAATCCTGGATTTGAATCCCCAAAAGGTCTCTCTAATCATTGTTCTTAGAAAGCTTACTCATTTAAAATAAATTCACGTGCTGCCTGTAAGCTGAAGATCAAACTATCAGTATTCAGACATGATAGTAATAGCAGAAAGGAAGGACAACCAGTATTATTGTATGTAGCAGAATGCATAAAACCCCCATAATTTTCACAAAATGAAGAGCAACTAGCCAAGGATTTGAAAATACTTTGGGCCCTGCCCCAGCACTTGGGGTCTATTCATGGGTTTTGTTTAAACATAACTACGAGTGCTGCTGGTCCACAGAGTCTTATTTGACAAGTATGAGAATTATTTTTCTCCATTCAAAACACACCCTTGTACATAAGCCTGTGTAAATAGTGCCTCAGAAGAGTTACAGCTCCCCACCTTTTGGGGGAATTCCTGGGAGATGTAACCAGGCCAGACTCAGTCACTCTAAACAGTGCAGATGTGATTCGAGAGTGAAGACATTGGTCATAAAGTCCAAATTTTGCTCTCAGGCACAACACTCAGATGTAAAAACATACTCACAACATCACAACTCTAACTCCCCAAAATTATTTTAAAGATGCCTCTGACCTTAAAAAGATAAAACTTGTGATCCTCATTTTCCCCAAGCTTCTCTTGCAGTCTTCGTACTAAATGTATGACGTGTTCCTTGCACGAATCTGTGATGAGAGGTTCTCCTTTTCGGATTTCTTCTACTAAGGCTACAGCATCTGTGCTAAAAAAAAAACCAAACAACTAAAACCCAAACAGACCAGATTTCATCCTCTGGCAATACAGTTACAGGAGCTAAGAACTACCTGTCATTCATCACAACATTACAGTAAGTGCTGTACGTTTCTGCTGGCTTTGTACAGCTATCTTGATAGTCATAACTCTATAAGCAAAAAGAGGCTTCACCTCTGAACAGACAATCAAACGGTGCTGTATATGAGCACACTATAAAGCAGTAGAGTGCTGCTATCTGAAATAATATCATACTTACTCAGGTCCAAGATTTAGTAGATCTATAGATCTGGTCTTTGGCTCACCACCTTGTACATATTCCAGAATAATTCCTTTAAAAAAATGTGATTTAAAAAGCCTTAATTAGATGTTTGGGATTTTAGAACATGCCATGTAGACAGCAATTTTCCCACTTTTCTTGCCCCACCGACTGCAGCAGACCTACTTCCAGTTCTTGGAACGAGGAGGTTGGCTGTTCTTGCTAAGGGTTAGCAGGGTGATAAACAACTCTGATGTGTTTATATGATAAAAGATACTAAACTATATTATTTATGGCCCATCTTCCATTCTGGAAATGACCAATCTCTTTTTTTCCCCAACAACTTTTTGCCTGATTTCATCAGCAGTAGTCTCAAATAAGCTGTGCTGTAGTTTAGTATTCCAAGAAGCCTGGAAAACACATTTTACAAAACCTGCTATATTTATTTCACTGTTTGCACAGGCACCTCTGTATGCGGTAATGTACAGAAAATCATAACACTTCCCATTTCTAGGTAAGCCCTGGCACCTCTGCATTTTCTACTGCACCGAAGTATTAAAATGTTTAACCGCATTGCTTCCTGTTTTGAAGCAGTTAAAGTGTTCTGCTGCTCCTTGGTTTTCTGTGGGAAAGGATAATTCAGATGAACTTTTATACCACTTTGCATTCTACCAAGTCCATTCACAAGAAAGGTCTGTCAGCAAAGACACTTCCCGAGCTGGGCATCTCCGGGTGCTTCACTTGCGGCAATTCATTACATCTCCTGACTGAACTCATGATAAAGGATAACGCAGCTTAGCAGCACAGCTTTATCATAGCGTGGTTCTGCTCAGAAAATTCACAAAACAAAGAAGAAATGCAGCAACCTTTTGCCAAGCGGGCCTTTTGATAACGCATATACACGTTCTATGCCCCTGCTGTCACATCAGACTTTTCGAGCCCCGTACTGCGACGTGAGACGGCCCCAATTCCGCCATAAATCATTAATTACAGCCCAGCTGTGTGATAAGCAGCCTGCTCTGCCAAAACACCCGCACCTGAAGCCAACCCAGCCGCAGGTGCGGGCTCCACCCAAGAGGCGAGGAACCGCCATTAGGCCCCCCCACACCGCCCCTACACACCCAGAGGCGGTTCCCCGCGCTCGGCCCCGGCCCTGCCGTGAAGCGGGCAGGGAACGAGCCCCAGCCTGGCTCGTCCCGGCCGGTTTTCCCCGCTCCATCCATACCCGGCGGGTAGTACCGCAGCAGCAGCCGCCGCAGCCTCATCGTCCGCCGCCGGGGCCTAGGCCGCGGCCCGTTACCGTAGCAACGCGCAAACAGGGCCGGGGCGCCTGCGCGGCCTGCAAGGGCGGGAAAGTTGCTCCCATGATGGCGGGGCCTGTGAGAGCCCCGGGGTTCAAGGCTGGCTCCTGGCCCCCATGGCTGCGCAGCCACGTTCCCCCTCCAGCCCCCTGAGGCCTCAGAGCTGCTCGGGTGCTTTCTGCCCTCGCAAGGAAAGCCTCGTGTCAGGGGCGCGCGAAAAAGCGGTGAAATTCAAGAGCTGCGAGTAAAGGCGTGGTGAATGCGAAAGCTGTTTGAGAAGTAAATAGTCATCTACGGAGATTAAAAAAAACAACCCAATCCGCTTAATTTTTATAAAGGGAAACTCCAGACAGAGACGTGAGTGTGAAAATGCTGTTTTGTCAAAGAAAGAGCCTATTTGGAAAAGGGATGGCCGACATGAAATCATTAAAAGATAACATATTAGTAGAACTGCAACTGTTGGGCCAAGCTTTATGCAGAAATGACTGTAGAGTATCAACAGGGGGAAGCAGTGAACACCCTTTGGTTTAGGACATCTCCTTGTAGACCACATTGCTGTCAACAGAAGACAGTCCCGTCAGTGTTCAGCAATACGTGACTTTTCCAAAAACACCCATATGGCTCCCTACAGCTTCTCTTTGAAGACAGTCCTTTGGTTTCTTGAAAGCCAGGAAGCAAAATACAATGGCCAATTCGAGATGTATGTTGGGACGTAACCAGGGGACAAAGTGGTCTCTGGGCTTTTCATTCCCATTTGTTTGTTTAAATCTTTTGTCTTATTTGTACGTGGAAAGTCTTGAGGCAGATAAGAAATATTTTTATTGAAAACAAATAATCCAAACAGCTTTCCAACTATATTGTCTGACTTGGACCAACCCTATGAAAAAATAATTTTTTTAACAACCCCTCATCTTGGTGGCCTCCAGCTTCTTAACAACTTTTTGTTTAGCATATGAATCCACCCAGCTTATAATTTCAGAATATAAATATTGTTCTGTTCTTTTAATTTAAGTGACCTGAACAGCGAACATAGCATGGACACTGCTTCCTACGCCAACACTTTCTTTGTTCCTTATTAACACATTCACGCAGCCTTTCTAGTGCCTTCCTTATTACTTAACATCAATTAGAAGTGCTAATTTTTTTTTTTTTTTTGGTCAAATTTAAGAGCTTGATACTTCTCTACAGCATAGATGAGGAGTATCTGCAATTCAACTCTAGGTAGTAAGCATCTCTCCAATTCTGTAGTTCAGGGTGGTATTCACATAATTAAATCAATTACTGTGATATTCCAGAACTATCATTTTTTCAAGGTTTTGCATATCAACATGTCAACAGGCTTTTTTGGTTGTTCATTTGCTTTTCATGAGCCACAGAAAAGGGAAAGTGTGGTCCCAGCCTGAATGGGGCAGACGGAAGTGGAAAGGCTGCAGAGCTCCATGATGTCAGCGCCCGGCCGTTCAGCATGTTCTTGCCGTACATCTCCATCTGGGCACACGCACCTCACACCTTGTCATTACCTGAGTTAAGGGCAATAATGACACTGGGAGGTGACAAGTCAAATCCAGCCTCAGCTCACTCCTTCTTTCCCTGCGTTTAAGCAGAAGGTGCAGGAGCAGCAGAGTTACAGCAGAAGTCCATCCCCTCCGCTCTGCGCCTGCTGTCCTGACTATCCCAAAGAGGCGTGATGGCCTCATTTACTCTGTTCCTATGTAGTAACTAGAAAAAACTACTGACTGCCTGAGCGAGGGACAAATTGCTAACATTGTGCTGAGATGGAACTTCCCCCAGAATGCCACCCAGGACAGGCCTGTCTGCAAAATAAACGTATAGTAGCGAACAGCGGCTTTCTGACACACCAGAACCAGAGCTGTAGCACAAGTAGGATTAGCTGAGGAGAGTCAGGCAGCAAAAGTTAAAACTGCCGTGAGGGAGTGGTGGGAAGGACTTAAACACAGCTTGAGGAGGAGACAAGCAGGGACTCTGGTGGTGTAGCAGACGGAGCTGATGTCCATACCACTAAACCTTGACTGCTAGGAAGAAATGCAACTCTTCTTCAAGTTCAGGGAAATGGGCAACTAGGGTCTGCTTTTAGAAGGAAAATTTTTAGGCTGCTGGAGCAAAATTGTTGCCCTGATATTTTTTAGCATGCAAGGAGTGCACATAGGCTCTAAAGCCATGAAAGGCCAGCTTCAAAACTTCTGCATGCGCACCGTGGAGAGTTCAAGAATAGCTACACTGGAAAGAAAAACTAAATGCTGAGATGTTCATCCAGGTCATTTTTGTCTCTGGATGAGATAATCAGCTTTTGTGTATAGAGATCAGAAGTATTGATGTTCTCGGCCTGGAAAGATAGCGCATACATCAATGCTCCTGGGGTGTTTTCGCCTATGTCAGCAGTTTGCAGGAGTAGCGGAAAGTCGAGATACTATAAACCTCTCTTATCAGTCAGTATTCAAAGTCCTGTGAAAGGCTGCAATATACACTTATCCAGAGTGCTGGAGACAACTGTGTTGGACAGTATGAAGCAAAATTAATACAGTTACAATGAAGAGCTGCTTTTTGAGAACCTTGGGTCCATTCTGCGAGTGCAGGCTCTGAAAAATCTCCCTTTACTTGAGCCAAAGTACCGTCCTAAGAAGGATAAGGAGAAGAAAGTGTTTCTGACTCAAGCACACTCTCGCTTGCAAAGAGTGGTGTTTAGGCTTCCTGATTCAGCGTTGTATCATGACCCACTTGTTCTGAAGTAGGTCAGTCTGTGGTGTGCTGAACTGAATCAGAAAGGCCGGCCCAGCAGTAGTCTGAGTTAAGGGAAAGATGCAGAAAAGCCACTTCCTATTTCTGCTACGCTCGCAGCGGGTGCAGCGCACTTGTACCGAGGGGAGTTTTTGCAGCCTGTCCTTACTCGCTCACATGTTGTCCTCTCTCATCCTCGTCAGGTCTGTCAGAGGCAGCACTGTGCTCTGATACTTCCTTGTTTCTGCCTGGTGGATTAAATGGGTTTAGGTAACTTTTGTCAAGGCTCTTTTATTCTGGCGTAGATAACCTGCTTCCTCTTGGCCGAACAACACTGCTATACACATACACTTCTGGGTGCATTGTTAGAGCTCCTCATTTCTGCTGTGCCGTTTCCAATGCTAGTCATGACCCCACAGCCACAGTGAGAAATGTTAAAGCTGTGTTACTTCTATAAGGAACACAATCTTCTGGGAGTCTGCTGTGTGCTGGGCAAGAGCTCTTCTGGGAGACAGAGCTGACAGCATGTTACGGAACAGAGAAAGTGCTCACTTTCCCAAGGACTGCTTTTCATCCTTGCCTGGCCGTTTTCATCAACTTGAAGTTATCTTGTATTTAAACAAGCAATGAATTTCTAGTTGCTGTTTGCCTAGTGAGTGTGTTACCTACAAGTTTCTGTTCACATGAAGAGATACATGTGTTGTTTACCTACAGTGAGATAGGAACAAGTACCAGAACAGAATAGTAGTTCTCCTCTTTGCTCTTCTGTTCCATTTCTGGCAAACGGCTCACATATCCCACACAGCCAGGCAATTTCAGTACATTTTTAATTGTTTCAGTCAAATTTGCACTTAGCTGAAAAAAGTTTTTCCTTGCTGTCCGCTTTTTAAGGGTGAGCCTTTCCTCCTAACCTCACCAAGCTCGGGGGTGAACCTGACAACAAAAAAAGCCTCAATGCAAAAAAACCAATAAAATATATTTCTCTTACCCTCTCTGAGAAGAGCTCAGAAATGCCTTTAACCTTCCTTTCCATGGTCCAGGCTGCAGGAGGTCGAAGGCCTTTTAGGTTAAGGAGAGCTTTGTATCATCCAGCCACGGCGGCTAAGCTGATGGTGTCAGACAGTTACACAAATATTCTGCTGCCAGGTTGTCTGAGCTGCAAGACAAAAGGCAGTGAGTTACCTGGGTGCACCCAGTGAGGAAAAAAGAGGAGCACTTCTTCTACCTATACCCGGCACCACACCACAGACTCAGAGCACTCTGAGCTCCTGAAAAATTACAGGATTTCTAATCAGTTTACAACAGAATTTAAAGGATAAGGAGTGAAAGCCACTTTGATTTAGAAAATACAGCTCCGTTAATGTGAAAGTGTGTTCATCTCACCATTGCTTTTAACAAAAAAATAGTGAAAATAACTAATTTGAGCTTTTGTATTTCATAATTCTAAAATTCCCTAAGCGTTTCATAGAAACTGTTATGCTTTCTACATCTCTATGCACCTTCACGAAGCATGGTTACTCCTATTGCATTGTCCCCGTGTTTCTTTACCATCATTTTTGTGTTCTTCATATGGACGTGCAAAACAACGTATATATGTATATCATCCATTCATTGTAATTAACATTAAATATAGCACTACCCACTTGCAAATTCATAAAACATTTTTGTCTGCCCTCGTACCAACTTGGAGGATGCTGTAGAGTGAGAAACTCTCTAAGATCTGCAGTGTCTCAGAGATCCTTGAGATTCCATTATCCCTGAAAGACATTTTGACTGTTTATTCCTAGTTGTAACAATATGAAACATTTGACTAATCAAATTTTCCACCAGCTCTAGTAAACAGAAACAAGAAATAGCAGTAGCAAGGCACGTAGCTAAAATGTTGTTATTTTTCAGATATGCATGACAAACTTTTACATGAACATTTTGATTTGTATTCCTCAAGTACAGCTGTACAACAAAGCTCATGAGATACCACCACGTTTGAGCAAACAGCTGAAGTCACCACACCGGCCACTCTACAAATCTGAGTTACCTGCCACATTAAATCTCTCTCTCAAATTCCCATTTGCCTACTTTGTAGGTTTGTAGTGTCCTCGCTAGCTTTGTGCCTGACCAATGATGCCGCAAGGGCATTAAACTGCTGGTTTAATCTGGACAGCGTAGCTGATGATTTCCCTGCAGACTGGATGCTTACGTGAACCCATCTGTGCTGACCCAGAGAGCTGGACAGTGCACAGACATCACATCCGTCTCCAGCGGTAAAGAAGTGAAGGAGAAAAAAAACCCTGTAAACCAAACTGACATCCAGAACACACACGTCTTCAGCCTCAGCTAGAACAACGTTGGTTTTTTTTTTTAGTGGTTCAAGATCATAATTTCTGATATCTGAAAGGAGTGTTCACTGCAAGAAACCTGGCAATGGCCTTCCATTTCAATTCCACCACTGCAGCTGCTTCTGAAAAACAGGAGTCAGATATCAAAACGTCACACAAGGAGCTGAGGTGGGAAAAGTTGTTGAGATGTGCATCTTCTGTTTTCCAAGGCTTTCTCTGGAATTTGAGAAATGAGGGATGGGGAACAGTCCTCAACTGATAGGACTGAATGGCAATGCAACAAATGACTTGTTAGTACCTGCCCAGCAGATAAGATGTGGCAGGTTTTAGATTTGAATAGCAAAATTAAATCAGCAGAAGGTTTGCTATTCTTTACAAAAATCACTGTCCATGCAATACTAAGTTTTTTTGTTGCTTTGTGCTGGAGTGGGAGAAAAAAAAATAATCATTAAATCTAATTATGATTCCAAATACAAAGAGGAAGTTTTCCATCAAAGATTCCAAGCTAATGGAGTGCAGTCATGTGCTGAGTGGGAATGGTGTGAGATTGCTTTAGGGGAAGGAAAAAAAAGGAATTAAAAAAGAAGCAAAAGAAAAAAAAAAAAGAACCAACAAACCAACCAAACAAAAAAACACAGAAAGAATGTGCCCAAATAGGATTCAGTAATAATCCTCCTGCAGGCACAGGAATCACTGAGGACGTGTCTCAATACAGCAAGGGCAGAAGACTTTGGACCTGAGGTATGAAGCTGTGCTGTGACTTCGAAGGGAAAGCTCACACAGCCATTAGCCAAATGGTATCCAAGCTCTAATAAAAAGCTTCATGCCATTTTGCAAAAAAGGGAAGAAAAAAATTTAAAAGTATAAATGGAAGTGAAAAAGTGCCCAAATGACCATCTATTACAGTATCTCAAATTATTCAACAAAATTGGACATGCTGAATGAGGAGCTGAGAGCCAAAGAGAGAGAGGAAAAAGAAACTTACCTACACAAGTGCAGAACAACCCCCAGAGTAACCAGGAGTCCGGTTTTCCCAGACACAGCCCTGACTTTCAGAGCTGTCAGAACTTTGAACTGGCCACCTAAAGTTACTTACAAAAATGTGCCTTGACCTGATGATTATAAGCACTCACTTATAACACCCATTTGTGTCCTCAGGAGTGCCTGGAAGAAAATGCTGTTTTTACACGGAATTTCCTACTGGTAACATAACCACCTCATCATGCTATTGAGCATAGAAACCCATCTTCAAAATTAGGGCTTTTTTTCTTCCAGCGAGGTTGGTTATATAAAAAAAAATATTCAGCCAGAATAAGAGTAACTAAAAAAAACCCACGAGTCATAGCTGTGTGGTCAAAGCATGTGGGGTTGTGAGATGAAGGAGCTGAGAAGAGGAAGGACAAGCTCTCTGAGCCCCGTCAGGAGCCTGCGCTGGCAGGTCCAAGGCAGAGCTCATCAGCTCTGCCCCCGAGTCAGGGGAATCCCTAGGGAACATGCTGGGCAATTACTCCTCCCTGGGAGGCCAATAGCTTCTCATGTGATATCCTGAATATCAGGGACATGGAATTCACCTGCTGGAAATTGAAGCCAATTAATCTTGCTCCTTCAGAGCACTGCCCACAGAGAATTGCCAATTCCCAGATCTGCAGAGCCACAAGCAGATTCCTTAATTTGTAGCAAGTTTTGAAGCCATAAAAGAACAGCTTTACACTCAAATACCTTTTAAAAAAACCCAACACCTCTCAGATCCTCTCTCAAGAACACCACAAGTGCCTTACATGAAGCTTTAGATCAAATTAAAATGAATGCTTCTATCTCTATGACTCAGGTACCAAAAGCCAAGGCCTGGATTTGTCAGCACCACAGCCTGGCAGACAAGGAGAGGACTACACCTACACAGCTTACTTGGTCACTGTCCGGAAGTCCATGTAATAGCACCTAGTCTGCTGAGCAGCATTCCCCGTCCAACCCACAGCCATGTCCTACCTGCTCCGAAGTCCCTTTATTTTTACCAGGCATCATTTGTTCTGGAATAGCGTCTCCATCAAGACATCCTGCATCAGGAAAACCTCATTGTGCTAGAAATCATGATAGGATACTACAGGAAATGCATGAAGGGGAGAAAAGCCTCTTTCTCCTACAGATTTATCCTCTAGAGATAGCCCTGTGTAGGTTGGGAGCAGATGGTGTTACCACCATCATAATCCTTGGTGGACAAGCTCAAAGCTTGCTGTGTAACAACATGGGTAAAGTTTCTCCTGAACAGAGAAACTGGTCAGAGAAATTCTCTCCAGTCTGATCAAGATGAAATTGAGCTAAGAACAGGTCTTCATGTGAAGCCAAAGCTTCACACACAGCAGCTGTTGGGGAGAGGAAGGAACTGCATCCTACCAAGGTCAGAGCCACCTGTGGGACAAACCTGTGAGCCAGGTGGAGAGTGGCTTCGGCAGGTATGGATCTGGTGTCGTCGGTTCAGGCGGAGGCTCATACGCAAAGGAATTTGTTTCAAGGGAAGTCGCCTTTTTTCAATTAAAAAACCAAACATATCACAAAGAGTGCATTTTAACATTTTATTTTTTTTTTAACTCCAATTTCCATTTTTTCCACAAGCAGATTTTGTTTCACAATGGTTCGAGAATATTATAATGCCAACCACAGTTAAAAGGAAACATTCTGGCACAAGACAACGCCAAAGTAGTAACAGAATAAACAGAATAAATAACCCGCTTTACACATGCTGAACAAAAAAATAACATGCAATGGACTTAATAAAATTCATACCTTGTACAACTGCTTAAGGCAGCCCTTAGTAAAGAGTACTCAGGTCACATTAGTAACATACACATGTTAGTAAAAACAGAAACTAACGAGATGCTTAATTCAAGCAAAACAGCGATGCAATATGAATCGACTCAGGAAGTTTGGCGGTTCCAAAGAAGCCAGAGATAGTGGTGGGTAAGCACACAACAGTGTACAAGGCAACGATGCCAACCGGGAGGTTGAACCTCGTGGTTCTTCGGCCACGTCTGTGTTTAGTTCCCAGCTGGAAACCGTATCACATGGACATCTTCCTGAGCTTGTGGCTGTTGAAACAACGAGAGAACACACATCAACAGTGACCTCAGCCACGGGTCACTTACAGGTTTCTCTCTCCAAGACACAGAGAATAACAGCTCAGGCAGAAAAAGGGACATGTGACACGACCATCCCTGAGAAAACTCTAAAAAGGAGTGGCCATGTCCACCAGGAGATGGAAGGCCAGACATGTTCAGCACCACCATCACTAATGGCACTGAGGGGACATAAGGAGCTGGCTTTCAAGCATTCTGTTTTCATCAGCCCAACAGTATGTAGAGTTTTAGATTCCTACCTCAGGAAAAGAAGATGCTTCTTCACCCAGCCTTCCTTAGGATTTACACAGGCCTTCAGCCCACTGTAGGTGTGGAAACTGGAAAAGAAATAAAGAGATCAGTAAATCATAGAAATCCCTGCTAGTAAATACTAGGTCAAAAACATGCATCATAGTTACTCTATGTAGTAAGAAATAGCAACTGTTTTTGAAAAAGGGGGTTTGATATGGGATGCTCCACAACCTCTGCAATACTATATGAATGAAAAGAAGCACCTAATGAAATTTAACTGGAACAGTTGCTCCAGGCTCAGGGATCCTTTTTTGCACCATAAAGTTGTATTGAATTCATTGGAACTATTGAGACTATATCAGAACTTTGCTAGATGCCAGAAATAAGTTGTGAGACTAAGGAGAATAGTTGCTGTCAAGCTAAGGTGACAGATCAACTTTTAGAAGAGCTAAAATCTTGGGAGAAAAAAAAATCCCATCTCTGTGAATTAAGAAAACCACTGTCAGTGATGTCTGTTGGCAGGTTTTGGCAAGGGACCATGCCGTGTTGGCTGGAGCAGCCCTCAGCTGGAGCCGGAGCAGGTCTGTGTTTGCACAGCTGGCTCCAAAACAGATTTTCTATGTACATTGTGCGGCTCTCCTCTCAGTAGTCCCTATCAACTTGAGGTTGTGTATTTTGCTTACAGGTATTATTCACAACTTGCGCAATTTAAGTTTTAGACAAAGCAATAAAAATCACGCTTGTAATGCTCAAGTGATTGTTTCTGCCCAGACTGACTTCCTAAAGTTAGTACATGTCAGAAAACACAGAAGATCTTCTGAGAAGTAACTTACATGATGGCGTGGATATCGCAGACCTCGCTGGAGAGCTGTTCCATGTAACCCTTCAGGGCCCACCGGGGCAGACGCGCTTTGGTGTATGACAGGCAGCAGTCCTGGTTGCTTTGTGCTGGGAAGAAGGAAGACGACAAAGTAAATAACCAAGTTTGGGCCAGGCTGCCCCGCTCCCTGTCCACAGGAGAGCAGGAGCGGGCAGCACACTTTGCTGAGCCGATCCCTTGTCCCGCTGCCAGCTGCAAAGGGGCCAGCCCCGGCCCAGCCAGCCCGAGAGCCGCATCCTGCGGCCAAACACCTTCGGAGCCCACTCACCTTCAGAGGTGCTGCACAGGAGCAGCGCCAGGAGCCCCAGCAGGGAGACAAGGACCAAGCTCTTGCTGCTAAATCCTGCCATTTCCCCTCACTCCAGGCAGCGGCTGTGCTCCAGTGATGGCTCGGCTCTGGTCTGCCTGCCTTGCCGCACCTCCACCTGCTTATAAAGAGGTGGCAGGAGCCTCACACCGGAATTCACGGGCGGGCGGGTTCCACTGTCATCAGCGGGTTTCCCCACAGCAAATTCCATCGTGCCTGATTCTGCCCCAGCACCTTCCTGGTGCTATAACCGGAGATAACAGCATGCTGGGGAAATTTTTTTTTTAAAGTGGGTTAGAAGATTCAGCCAAAAAGAAAAGGAAATAAAAGGGTGTGAGGTAATGGCTCTGTGGGTGAAATGTGTATATTTTTAGGGGTAGGAGTGTGGGTTGTGAAATGAGGGAAGTCAAATGTAGGTAACTCTCAGTGTTACCTACAGAAACCGCGCATTGGCGGTGCTCTAGTTTAACGAGCCCAACTCAGGGCAAAGGGCAGCGGGCCTGACCCCGCCAGGCTCATTTCACAGGCTCCCAGGAGCGGGGAAACCCTCTGCAAGGACACAGCGCACGCACTGACGTTCACTGGTTGGCCAACCCAGTCACACCAGGCTTCCCAGACACCTCATTTCTGAGCTCTGGGTTGTCGCGTTGGCAGGGAAGCATGAGCAGCATTGGGTATTTGTGGAGAGGGGTTCCTTTAACCATATATTCACAGCCATCACTTTCTGGCAGTTTGTTACACATCTAAACTATCTCATCTGAAACAGAGTTAGCCTGAGAGCAACTTGAAATGGGGTCTCCTTTTTCTACTGGACCTGTCCAGAATGGATCCATGACTTCCCAAGCAACAGCTCTATCTGGTTTCTTTCTCATACTATGTAAGAGCCAGAATTTAGGGGAGCTCGCAGGGCCGGTGCATGTGTGAGCGGCCTTGCAGCGTGCATGGCATCATGTATGCTGGAGAGCCACTGCCATTGGCCAAGAGAGAGAGGAAGAGGCAATAAAGGTCCCATGCCACGATGGACACTGCTTTTTCCGACTGCTTTATGGGTCATACTGAAGTGCCATAAAACCACATAAAGATCAGTGCTCTCAGTATGGAGCTATTTCTGAGCTGGCTTCAGGGCTGTCAGCATTAGGCAATGCTACAAAACCAGAACGGTATCACCTGAAATGACACAAGTTTGGCTTGGTGGCTTTTTCCTTTCCCTAAAGATGGGAGCAGCTAAACATGAATCACTTTTAACTATTCCTAGATTGACGGGTATTAAGAAGCATCAGGTTGGCGATAAGCAATTCTTTGTCTTCCCCATCAGCACCAACTTTTTTTTTCCCCTGTTTAAACTGGCTGCCCAATAACACCCTGTGACTTTTGATTTACTTACTACTTTCTAAGCAGGCGTTCACACCATCCTGTCTCTATCAAGCAGCTGCCTAATGAAGGTGAGGCATTGGGTGATCACCGCGCACTCCTCCACTTCCACTCTCCCACTTCACTCTAGTGTAGATACAAGAGAGTCTCCAGCTACTTAAGAAAGAGAACTTTCCAAGATTGTCAAGACAGTAACTGCATCTTCTTATCCACACACTCATACCGAGCATCAAAAGCACCAGGCAAGCAATAATTTTTAAAAATTGCTGACAAAGCCTTTAAAAAAAAAAAAAAGATCAGTTTGCATCCTGTCTTTCTTACTCCCTAAGTCCACCTCTCCCCCATTAGTTTTGGGACTCAAGACGTAACTGATTAAGATGATTATAATGTTTATTGATAGGCAGCACATCTTTAAAAAACCTAATACATCAATGGGCTAATAAAAATACCACTATCGTTATCCGTATTATTTTAGAATTATATCACTTCAAGTAATATCAACTTACAATTCTATTGCTCACTATGAGTACTGATACAGTGCTACATTAATATATTGGTTAAACTATAAAGAAAATGAAAAATTGCTCCTAAGTGCTATTAAATTGCAGTTCTACTGCCTTTCCTCCTGTACCAAGCACTAAGGTACATGTTTATCCTCCCTTGCAAGTTTATCTCTCCTTACTCCCCGCTCCTGCACCATCTCTGAGAGACCTGGTGGAGAGTCTGGTGGGTTGTCCACAGGGGTTGCTCCAGCATCCTGGGGAGCTTGGGCCCATGGGCCAGGCTCACCACTGCCTGGAGGCACTCACACTCCTCCTGTCAAAAGACTCTCCCATTTCTTGCTCTCCACTTTATACCTCATTCCCCATTTTTTCTTTGCCTCGAACCCACCTTTTCACAACCCCTGCATCTCCTTTTCTCTGCCCAAACTCCCCCCAAATAGACAGCTCACCCCTAATTTCTTTTTCTCATTGATCTCAAATCTATTACACCCACACCCACCTCTGGTGTTTCTTATGCCATTTCCAAGGTGATCACAGCTTAGCATGTGATCACTGACACTGGTGTCTAGATGGAGGTGGCCTTGCATCTCAGGTCTCTCTTCTGACTCCACAGCTCTGCTTCTCCATTCAGTGTTCTTTGGACAGAACCTTCTCACCTGAGCTTTGGCAGTCCGACCTGCTCCTAATTAAGCACAAACAGTTTGGATATCAGACCCGTGACTTCACCCAGTCAGTGCTCACGCCACAATGCAGTTTTCGTCACCCCGCTGGTTCCCACCAGAGGACATGGCCAGTGCTGTGCCTCATGTCACAGTGGGACTCCTGCTCATGGTGCTACTCCTATTTCATGGTTTGACTTAGGGAATTAAGTTAAGATTTAGAACAGAAGCCATGAGGAGAGCCCCCAGCTTCCAGAGCACTGTCCTTTTATTTGTACTTAGCGTGTACAAAGTACGTTTGGTTTATTTGCACAATGTAGTTAAAGTCAAAAGTTTTAATGCAAACAGCTGAAGAAAGTTGCCTGCTGGGTCCTGATATGACTCAAAGCCATATCTTATCGGTCTTTGCTTTTACAAGTCCATAATGTAAACAGAAGACAAAAAATTCAAAACCAGGGAGGTGCTCACATGTTCCAGGGAAGCAATTATTCCCTGCAGACAAGGGGCCGGTGACTGTTGTCCACCCTGACCCAAAGAGACCTTGGGCCTGGTTTCCCTCAGCACCTGTGTGACCAGATGGGGCTGTATGGACTGGCCAGGGGCCGCAGTGCAAGTGAAAGCCTCCAGGATGGCCACCAGCACCTCAGTCTGGTCATGGGCCAGCTGAGGGTGGCCACTGCTGGGGCCCAAGACACTGTCTTGACTGTCCTAGTCCTGATGCCATTAGGAGGCTGCACCTGGAGCAGGGGTCAGGGACGGGGCTGCCAGGTGGAGGGAGACCATGATTTCCCTACGCTGGGGCCTGCGAGGCTGTGTGGGGAGGGCTGTGCCCAGGGTCTCCTCAGAGCAGCACAGAGGCACAAGAGGCAGCAGCCACAAGTTATGAGGAGGGAAATTCTCAGATACAGTGAAAAGCCCTTTTCAGAGTGAGGAGGGTGAAGCACTAGGATGGGTTGCCCAAGAGGGGATGGGAAAGCCCAGCTGGAGTACCTCTGGAGGTACTCAAACCTCAACTGGACGGGGCTGTTCCCTGAACAGGATCTTACACAGTTGGGTTCCTTCCCAAGCCACAGTCAAGCCCACATTTTTTCTGGTTTTGTCGTATCTTCCCTTTTTTTCTTCTAATTTCCTAACTTATCTCTTCCTGACTTTCTCTGCTGCAGGTTTTTCAACTTCCCTCCCTCCTGTTTTCCCCCCTCAGATCCCCTTACAAATCCTGCTCGCCCTCCTTGCTGCTGCACTCGCAGTAAGACAAAGCACCAAAACACAGACCAACAAAGTTCTCAGCCTGTCCTAAACCTTCCCTCCTGTAGTTCCAGGGCCAGAGGGAACAGGCCAAACCCCTCCTGTATGTATTATAAAAGATGAGGCAAAGGCAGCCAGGTGCCAGTGCAGTTAGAGCTGAGAAAGAAGAGGAAACCCATCAGGGAAAACTGAGCCTTTTCCAAGGTAATATTGGGGAAAAAAATGGTCCAGAGCAGTCCGGGGATGTTAAAGAGGAGAGCTAGGGAATCAGACCGCTCTTGGACACCAGCCACAGAGCTACAGCCTCTGTTCCCACCTTCCCTGCTCACCAGGCTGCTGTGCCCCATAACACGCTTCTTATCCCAAAGAGGTTTTACTCACAGAGGTACTTGCTGGAAGTTTGAAGTGCTGAAGGAACTTAATAGCTCAATCCTGAGGAACAGCCCTGTACCCACAGAGAAACAGGCATTATTTCTGGGGGTGGTCTTGCCCCATGGCTCTCTCCCTGCTCGGAGGAGCAGAGGCAGACCGCCTGGTCCCAGGTACATGAGGGGCTGTGTCAATGAAGAACATCTGTTCTCATTAGAACCTTGCCCATGAGAAGCCGTATGCACATGGGGAATTCACAGCTGTACATGACCTGAAAAACAGTTTGAAATGCTTTGAAACTGTAGTCCCACAATGGTAATTATTTGACTGTGCAGCTCTGCTTCGAGATCCTAAAACAGTCATACAGGGGCAAGGCTTAAAACACGCCACTAACTTCTGAAGAGAGACACAGAATGAATTTTATCATTAGCTAGTTGATTGGTAAGACTACAGCTCCTAGTCACTTTTTCATGTATTTAGGTCTAATTAAACATGAAAGGTTTTAACAAAAAACACAACAAAAACCCCCATCTCTTACCCACCCTGATGTTAGACACGTTCTGTAATATCCTTACCTGTCCCTGTAGTAAGACTAGAAACATTGACAGTTTTTAAACTGACTGGCAGCTGTTTACCAAAATTCCCAGTTTTACTCACCCTCACAAAGAGATGCTGTTTTCTTACGTGTTACTGCCCCTGCCTGAAATGCTGAAAATAAAGCATTTTAGTAATACAGCTGATCAACCAGGAAGAACAGCACCAATGGGGAAATTCCCTGCTGTAGTTTCCAATGGTTTGACAGAGCAAAGGGCAGTAGAAGGTACTAGCTCGAAGAAGCAGGGCCAAATGCGGGGATATAACAATTGCATAATTCCCCAATGATGAAATACAGAGTAAATCCCAAGCACAAATATCCCACAGGAAACTTGCTCAATATCTCCTTTAGTGTCAGAGCTAAAGCTTTAGAGGCTGTGATGCAACACAGTGATTTCATGTGGTTCAACACTTGCATGACTGACAAATCCTGAGGAAGAAACCAATTATCACCAATTATAAGGAACAGATGCAGAAACACTATTGGATGACATTGGTTTGATGCAATTATGGAGTAATTATATGGCTGTTGGGAGAAAGGAACCTCTGATCTGTGGAAAGTGCAGGTTATGAGAAGACAGTTTCATCTGCTGTGAACATCCCAGCATCCATCCTAGAGCTGCTGGCCGCTTGCTGCTGTGTACACGCAGGAGCCAAATATCTGGTGGTCTGAGGGCAGAGTTCTCTTTCAACATGAAGCCAGCTCTGTCTATAGGCCCTCAGGGGAGCCAGCCACCTTTTCACAGACCCCACCCCTACACATCAGTCAGTGCTTCCCCAGGGCTGGGGTGCCTGAGAGTTTCCCAGAGACATACAGATCCCAAAGAAGATCTGGAAAAGGAGAGTGGCTGGGGCCAAAGTCTACAGCCTGAACATCAAGGTGCCTTCCAGTACTAACAACTGAGCATTTGCACTTAAATACTTAATTCAGAAAGAGGAGAAAAAGATACTATGCCCCAGGAATTATGGAAGAGATGTATGTTGACATTCTCCAGATTTTGACAATTAGTAGACAAGAATAGAGGTGGGGAAAAAAACCACCTGGCACTTAATTAGAAGTGCAGTTTTAGGCACACTGACGCTATTAATGAACTCAATTGAAACACGGTGAATAATTATCTAAAAATTAGAAGAGAATAATTTAGAAAATATGAAGCTGCTTTTTCTTGTGTTCTATGTTTGCTTCCTCAAGTTGACCTAAAATATAGAACAAACCCTAAAAAAGGAAGAAGAACCAAGTGTTGTGAAGTGGTGAAGTTTTAAGGTGACAAAGAGCACTCACTGGTTGAAGGTTTTCCCAAGTAACACTTGACCCAGAGCACTTGATCCCTGTGGACTGACACAGCTGGTGGTTGGTTGTGTATCACTGGCAGACTACTTAAAAATACCCAGGAACCTCGATTGTTTTGGATTGTCAAACAGCAAACAAACAAGTTTGGTTTTAGTAGATGTTAGTTCACGCTTTTCAGCGGCCATGTCATGAATACTGGCAGGGTAGCCATGGACACAGGCCTCCAAGGAGAGGGCTGCAACCACTGTAGCTTTTCAGCACTATGCAGTTACATTACAGGGACTTTCCTGCGGAGAGATTTAAATCACGGTTGCCCAAACCAGCTAGCTTGGACTTCCCTCCATCTGAGAGTCCTACTCTTTTTCTAAGGAATCTACAGCCCTTGGTCCTTCCATCCTGACTTACAGGGTTTTTTTTCCCCACATAACACAACTGCGATACTGCTTCTCTTACCCTCCTATATCCTTAAAACTTCTTTTCTGGACCTCAGTCCTCACCACTTGATTTCTGCAAGAGATATGAGGGCCCTAACAAGGGCAGCCTTCCGCCAGCTCCTGTTAAGGAGCCATCTGCCAGGGCCATTTTGCCTCCCTTTTTACAAGGGCCTTGCCCTCGATCCTCTTCCCTTTTGGGAGGCGGTACGGACGCTGGCGCCCAGACCGCGATAGTTCCCTTGTCTGCTTCAAGCAGATCTTGCTTGTCCTCGTTTTCTCACCTGATTGCTGGCCCAGACAATTCCAGTCATCCTCCTGGACAGCTCCCGTCAGCCACAGCAGTGCCCTCTTGGTGAGGCCCTTGGCTGGGGCTTTAAGGAAGGTGCTGCCCCAAGCTCAGGAGACTGCTCACAAGCTTCAGGGGCTCCTGCGAACAACAAGGGCTTCTTCTGAGCCAGAAAAGCTGCTCAAATGCAAGATGTTTTAATCCAAGCAGTCTGGGCTTGACAGAGATCTGCTATTCTAGAGCAAACTAACTGTTTTACAAGGACATCTTTGCCTTGAGTGACTAGCCTTAGATCAGAGAACGGTCGTTCTTTTTCTCCATGTTTGTACACAACCCCGTGAACCAGGACCAGAGCTTCAGGATACGACAGATACGCTGTAACTGCTGCCTTTGAAAGGACTGACAGGAAGATGAAGCAACATGGAGAAAAACTTGGACCATGTAAAAAAAAAAATTACTCTTCATACAAAACCCAACACACTATTGGGAGAAAAAAACCCACAATAAAAAAAAAAACCCTGCAGGGCTTTGGTGACTATTATCCAAACTCTCATGAGCTGGCAAGAGATCAAGGTATTAGAAGAATGCTGGAGTACAAGAATTCTTACTTTCTTAGGCAAACACTAGCAGCATGATGCATTTACTTTAAGTCTCTCTCAAATGTCATTAGAGATTCAGCATCAAACGAAGCACCCAACTAGCTACATGCACTTGTCAGAATGTGACAAATATTCTTCCAGCAGGACTTTACAGGACCAGGGCTGCTGCAGTGATTCAGTGTCTCCCACAGTATCTGTGATCAAATGCACCTCAGGGTAGGGGAAAAAAAAAAAAAAAAAAAAAAAGAGGTAGAGCAGGGGCGCTGGGCTGAACTTCCTACACACACGAGTTGTGCAAATGCAATTTGCATCTCCAGAGTGAGACGTCCATCTGTGACGACAGAGCAAAACCTGCCCCCAGTGGGAGGTTTGTAGGGCAAAGGGAAGATGCCTCAGAAAGTGATCTGGAAAGTTACTTAGAAATCCTTTTGGGCTTTTCCTCTCATCTCTCTTTGGCAACCCAAGGTAAGCCACCATTAGTCACTTAAGGTATTAACCAATCTTAATGGGATTTCTTTGATCTCTGTATCATTTCCTTTCTGTTATTTGATGCAGGTAAAGCAAGCAGTCAAAGGAAGGCTAAAGCTGGAGTGCACCTGGGATTGGACTGTCCAGCATCATAACAAAACACACCAATAGGACGGTCCCATCATCCCTGTATCTCCAAGTTTGCTGCTGGGGTTATTTGGTGCTGGGTTATGCCTACTACACATCCACCTGTGACTGGAGAGCCCTCCAAGTTCTACAGGTGAAGTTTAATAGGTTCTAAAGCTTAATAGACTCTTCCTCATCTCCTAAACCCACAATTTTACCAAGTCTTTGTTACAGTGTTGAATAGTGATTACACTGAATTAAAAAGGTTTTTTTTTTCCAAGAACTGCCACAAGCTCCCTGTCCAGAGAGTCCTCCAGCTGGGCTGGTTCATGGGTCACGTGGAGCTCAGCGCTGTCACAGGAGTCATCTGTGGTTGGCACTGATGAGCAAACAGGCCACGTCTTCTAGAGCATTTGGTACTTTATGAAAGTGGTTGTTTCATTCTTACATCAAGGAAGTATTAAGCAAAATGTTCTTATTAGCCACAGAAAATAGATGCATTTCTCAACCACAGTTCGCAGAAGTGAAGAGCTCAAAGCCAACTCGTGAACCACACTGACAACCCTGCAGTGATGGTGAAAGATAGCTTTGCCGTCACAACAGAAACACAAACGCTTCTTTCTCACCAGGACCATTAATCCTCCTCTTCACATCCAGAGATACCAAACTGCTGCTCCTCAGAACACTGACGGCTTCTACGCCATCAGAAAAGCTGACAGAAGCTACGTGTGGGGCAGGGGGAACCAGAGCCCAGCACACCCACCCACAGCAGCACTGGCACAGTCAGCTGCAGACCTACACAAACACCACAAAATTTTAAATAAGAGGAAAATCCCCAGAGAATCCCACTGACAGAAAGGTAGTTCTTGTCCTGCACTGATATCTGTCAGGAAAATGTAAAGAGAAAGGGAACTGCTTAAGGCATAACCTCTTCTCTGGTCAGCCTTTGTCCTGCCTGAAGTCACTGAATGCAGCAGGAAGACTTGCCCTAACTTCAGTAAGCTTTGGATCACACTATTTTTGGATTTCAGGTCTCCATTTCAAAAGTTTCAAGACAGTATTTTGCCATTAGTACAATTGTAACAGAAAAAAAATCCAGCTGTTAGGGCTAAAACACACCCCAACGCCAAGAGGAAGACCACAGAGAAGAGACCATCTATTTGCTCAATCCTAGAAATTTTATAATCTATTCAACTTGATTTTTTTTTTGTCCTTGTTGCTGCTAAAGAAGTAGGGCTTTTTTGGACCATAAAACACAAAGTTGAAGAAGATAAAGTTTAATTTCCCAGTACGCTCAGACCTATAAATCAAAGAGGAAGACACTGCAAAGCTCACAAACAGCTTCAGTTTGAGGAGGGAGCTTTGTGGCAGAACAGCATCAGCAGATACCCTCACAGGCTGGACTTGGCATCTCCTCTGGACCACGCGGCTTCGCTCCACCCCGCTGGGAGAGCTGAGCGTGCTTAGTGCCAGCCAGAGCCAGAAAGTAAAAGGGAGAGATCCTGCTCAACAAAGCCAGCCCTCGGAGAAGGTGAAACACCTTCCTTTGGAAACACACCAAAGTCTGACAGGCTTTCACAAGAGACACGGAGCACATGATAGAGCTGAGATGCACATCAGGATGCCACACAGCCCCATCAAGTCTTGGCAGCGTTCCCAAGGGGACACTCAGTGTAAATCAGATGCTGTGTCTCCAGCCTGGGGAGGTGTTGACCTGTCACCTACATGTAATTCAACAATGAAACTGTAAACAGGAGAAAAATCCCACCAGTGACTTATATTGCAGAAAGCTAAAGATACTGAACTTTCACTGGCTGGTAGCAGGAGATTAAGGGGGTGAAGGATTCCTGTCAGCTCATCCATAAATCAGCAAGTGACCTGGCCCTGTGAGCACTCCTGGGTCTGAGGAATCCAACAAAAAGAAAGTTTAATCTTCATAACTGCCACTGCAACCCTTCTGTACAGGGGCTCTATTTGACCACCAGCTGAGAAAACTCTTCAGTATCAGCCACAGCAAAGCTTCTTTGCTATCACTCTTTAAGGGAGTATAGTAGACATTCTTTAAAGAGTATCATCTCCAGTTGACTGGAGCTTCTGAAGATGACTATAGGGCCATGTTGAGTAGGACTGTGAGAACCTACCTAAGCAAAAGATCTGAGAAACTCAGTAACAAACAATTCAAGAGGACACAGAGTGTTTTACTTTTTAAACCTGACAGAATAGTGTGAAACTCCATGTATTTAGTAGGGAAGCATTTAAATAACACCAGTATTTGTCCTCCCTCATCTCTGTTGTTACCCATGCACTGCTCCATCTTTAATACAGACCAGTTTGAGGCACAGGGGTCCTAAGCCACATACCCCGTCAAACAGATCTAAAATTCTCTGGGAACAGGAGTAGCCCTATTGGTTTTGAGCCAGCCAAGCACCAAACCGTAGTTTGGGTCTCAATTTAGTGCTGCCTTTGGGCACGGACAGGCCAGGATTATCTGGCTGTTCCTTTAAGGGTGCTAGAAGTGGATGCTGAAAGCCGGCCAAGTCGGCTATGTTTTCAAAGGAGGTGTCTGTCATCAGAGCAAGCTGAAATACCAGAACAACAGGAAAAGATCCAAACCCAAATAGAGTCCAGTAGCTGCAATACACTGAGGACAGCCAGAAGAAAGGCTGGAAATACTAAAAGAGGACCTTTCCCTTGGAAGGGAGGAAGAGCTTCAGCAGACAAGGTATGATTATATATGAACCTTGGAAGTCAGAAACTCTGCAGTGACAAGGGAAAGAGGGAGGAGAGAAGAGGGAGGAGGGAAGAGGACAGTCAGGTGTGGAACAGTGGGCTGGGTCAGGCTGTGCGGGAGAAGAGCTAAGGGCTCCGGCACTGACCAAGAATTGAGGGGGGGAAACAAGAAACAGAGAATGGTTTTGCTGCAGAACAGCACCAGGGCATCCCAACGTCTTTCCAAAAGTTAGGAACAACCCTAGATTTATGAAAGAAACTGACCATAAGAGAACAGGTTGGATCTCTCCTCCCCCTCGAGTGCAGAGGTGCAGATCCCAGCGTCAGTGTGCTCTGGGTACGGGTGCAGGAAGGAGCAGGTCCACGGCAGCGGAGGGCTGGGGTGCGAGGCCAGCACCCAGCGCCCCCCTCCTGCTCCCCAGGTGCCTGGAAACCCTCTGCCCACTGCATTTCCCAGCACAGCTCCAGTGGCAGGTTTTCCTGCCCAGCTGCTTAAACTGGGTGGGAACCTTCTCCACTGGTGGAGCTGCCGGCCCAGCACAGGTGACTCCAGGTAAACCCAGAGCACGGAGGCCCTGTCCAGCAGAAACGCAGCGTGTGCTGGGGCTGGAGGGACACGACCAGGACATGCCTCAAGATTTTCTGTAGGTAGCTGAGAGAAGCTGGTGCAGGCGATGGCAGAGCCGGGCGCAGACGGGCCACATGCAGCCAGCCCTGGAGCATGGCACTTTGCCCCGCTCACCTCCCACGGTCCAGGACATTTCGAAAGGCCCCATGAGACCTGCTGCTCGTGCGTCACAGAGCTTGTCTCGGGAAGAGCAGACACAGCAAGACCTGAACGGGGCTGGAGCAGAGAGTTGAGCCTGGGAAGGGAACACAAAACCCTGCGGAGTCACAGAGCTAATGTGTACCCATGTTCACGAGAGGGACAGAGAGGCTCCTCATCCCCACTCTTCCTGACCCCTTTTCTCAGGCCCTCTCGGCCCCACACAAAGCATTCACATGGCAGTAGGGTGCTGCAATGCTTTCATGATTATCCTGTGAAAGGAGAGCGAAGGGCTGTTACGGTGACTGGGGGTGATTCTGGGCAGGGACAGAACTGGTCCTGCCACAACCACGTTTGCAGCAAGAGCTGCTATAACTGGGGAGGAAGGAGAGGCAAAAATGCTGCTTTCCTTGAGCTCTGAGTGATCTCCTGCTCCTCCAGCACACGCTTCTCCTTCGCTGGGGCCACCTTGCCCTCTAGTGGCTCCCACCAACAAGCTCAAGGCTGCTCCAAATCCGGCAGTGCCGGTCATTTTGTGCATAAAATAAGATCATTCCCTTTGGTCGGCACCCATTTCTCAGTGCATCAGGCCATTAGTAAACTGTGCTGTCATGGTGTGAAGTTAGACAAGAAGATGCATAACGCCTGCTGCCTTATAGCTACATATCACACCCTGTAAGAGGATCCTCTGCCCTCCCAGTCTGGAGTGATGTCATCAACAGGGACAACAGGCTGTTCTGCAAGAGATCTTTCTTCGGCTGAGGAAAAACACTGCCTGCAAAATACCTCATTTAAGATTAAAACATTTGTCTGGGAAAAAATACACAAAATTTCTCAAGAGGTAAATAGGTAGAACTGAGAAGCAGAGTGATGGGAATCCCAGTTCGTAGCAAGGGCTCCCAGGAGGGCTCCAAAAGATAAGTGGTACATGTTTAGATTCCTGATGGTGCCTGTACCAACAGGAGTATGGATGTAACTTACTCTCTGCTTCCCTCGAGTGCTCCCCATTGCTCCCACTGACTTCCCTTTGGGATCTGTCCACCAGACTTGAAGTTCAATTTATTCCGTATGTCTCAGCTAGAAAAAAGAGAACAAAAATATCTGCTTAATTTCATTTGTGTGTGAACTATTACCTCCAGTGCCTAGAAATTATTTTTACAGATTGAAAATAGGATGTCTGTATCCAAACTGGATTCCAACCCAGTTGATTCCAGCCGAGAATCTGGCTCAACACCTCTGTATCTCCAGACTTACCAGCTCTCTGTAACCAGACATCTGTGCACATCTGGGAGGCGACAGAAAAACCAGCAATTGTGAACTGGTTACTTGTGGTTCAGCAAAAGTGCCCGGCTGTGAACAGTCAGCATCGAGGGACATCTCAGTGCTCAGCTCTCTTCAGCAGCTTTCGTCTAGAAAGGCTTTTCCTGTGGTTAGCTTGGTCAGCGCAGACAATGCCAGTGTGATTTGTCTCTCAGTTAAAGATCTTCCAAGTCATTCCTTGTACACTGTCTACAGAGAAACAGGAGACAAACTTCAGGAAAGGCTGTTCACTTTGAAGTCACGGCAAAAAATGTTTTCACCTGCCAGCCTCTGAAGAGCACTCCTTAGCCTTGGAAACCACAGAACACAAATTGATTGCGAGATGTCTTTGTGCTTGCGTGGGCACCTCCATCCTTCTAACCACGTTCCTCAGCCCTGCTGCAGAGGCCATGGGCTGCTGGAAGCCAGCAAAAAGCAACACCTGGACCTTTCCCACCCTGATCCTCTGCCTCTATGGATTCCTCTACACGAAGCAGCCATCAGAACCCTTCCTAACATCCCATCTAACAGGACCAGACAAAAACCTGACCACAGAGGAGGTACGGGATGACTCTGCCTTTTCTTTTATACAGAGCAGCAAAAATAAAAAACTTTTAAACAAAGCTTTTAAAGATAAAAGTCCAAAAAAGCACAACTGTAACCAGCTTTGACAGGTTACAGTTTGCAGCATAAATAAAAGATCCATTTAATGAATTTAAGATCCATTTGCCTGCTCAACAGTCACACAGCACTTGAGTGTGGTTATATATTTTATGAATTCCTTCAGAGCAGAAACTTCCCTCTCCAAAGCCATTTAAAATAAATGAACTTCCTCTCCTCAAGAATAACACCACAGAGACTTCCTCCCCTCTTCTAGGTCACCAGTCAGGTTTTCCTGCTCTGGACATTCCTGCTCTCCCAGCACGCTAAAGGACTCCATGTACACATGAAAATCCAGAGCTGAGCACGTCGCTCCCCATAACTACAACCTCCTCTAAATACAACACTACCTACCTTTGAAGCATTGGTGGGTTTGGGCACAAGTCCTCCATGAAGATACAGCCCAGCAAGATAAGGGCTCTGGCCAACAAGGCAGCAATCAACTTATCTTCATATTCAAAGCAAGCAGGAATTAAGGAAGCGCTGCGGGGGCTCCTGGAGAAGCGCTCGGCAGCAGCCACCTCTCAGTAGGCCCATGGACCTACCCAGCAGCATCTTCCCCATGGTTCTTTTCCTCTCTGAAGCCACTCAAAGACAGAGGATGAAATGCAGATGCAGGAGCAGGCCTGGCTTCCCTGCGCGCTTGTCTGCCTGGTGGCACAGCACGCTCAAAGCTGTGCGAGAACTTTCCATACCTGTAGAACGAGACCAGGCTCTGCCCATGAAGCTGCTGAGGGTGAGGCCTCTCCTGCCACAGCCACTGCGTCTGCTCTGTGTCCATGCACCCTGCCAACAGGCTTCAGGGTCAACTCTGGTCTTCTGATGAACCTTGGAAAACATAGGAAGTTCAGGCTTAAAAAAAAAAAAATCAGGTAAAGGAAAGAATTTAATGCAGCCATGTTTCCCTGGAGTGGATTTTTTTGGTTGTTTGATTTTTGGTTTGATTTTTTAAGCTTAGAAGCTTCTTACCTTCTTGCTCATTGGCCTCTAAGTGACAGAATTGTCCTGGAAAGTAATAAATTCCTGGCCAGTTAATAGTATGAGGTATCTGATGTCGCACTGCCCTGCACCTCCAAAGCTGGGACATCAGGAGAGCCCCTGTGAGGCGCAGGGAGGGCCAGAGAGTAAAACAGGGGTGGTGTCTAAGCCAGGAGTCAGACCGGGGCTTTTAAAGGTGCTTACTTACACAAAATGCAATCAAGCATTTGCTTCCTTCCCACATCAGGTTTTATTAATCATTAGCTACTGTGAGTCTTAAAGCTTTATCTGAAAACTCGAACTCAGTTTGCTGGCAAAGCCAGGAAAGGAGAAGCTTCCCCTGCACTCACGGACAAGTTCTGTGAGCAAAAGGAGCTGTGACAAATTACTATTAAATTCTGTTAACATTTTATCAAGTTTAGAAAGAAATTCAGGAAACAGACATTTCTTACTAACTCCAATCCTAACAGGTGGGTTTTGGCTTCTTTTCTACAAGACAAAGTCATCCCAGGAGGAAACCTCAGGAGCCCACAGCGACGTGACCCCAGAGCCTCTCGAAGCGTGCTGGCCACGCACTCACACGGCGCGTCTGGAAACGAGGCAAGATGCGTGGTAGAGATCAGTCCAGGATTTCATATTTTGAAGAGATAACAGACATCAAAAAGTTCCAAAGCAGCCCTTGAGTTAAGGGTAAGACAGGCTGTTCTTCATATGCAAGGATTTGTAGGAAGAACTTAGGCAATAATATAGAATAAGAATTTGTAGGCAATAATTTAAAAATCAAGTTTCAAGGTTAGGGCTCTTTTTTGTAACATTCCTCAGAGGTCCCAGAAATGCTGCCTTAAAAAAACATACTATTTATGGTCAGTTTTAATAAATGCAGTCTCACAGCACAAAGAGAAGGACGTTTCAAAAAGCACCTGCTATAAAATGGTATTCAACAATTTCAAAGAAGTGGCTTCTAACAGCTTGACGGAACAGCAGCCAGTGCTTCGCTTTCATTCTCCTTTCAGAAGGTTGTTTCCCTTGTTTTCTAGGAACAGCGGAACTGACTAACACAAAACAAGTAACAGAAGCTTAAAAAACCAAATCTCTTCAGACTTGTCTTTGTTGCCAGCTATAGTGAAGAAATAAGGCTCCTTCTGTTCCCTTCAGTCATCACTTTCAAAGGCGAAGCAGAGATTCCCAGCTCTGAGCAGGTACCACGAGCTGGTCATTTCTGCGTTTCTTTATCCGCTCAAAAGACTGGAACGTGAGAAACATGGTGAGCATTAAAGCATCTTGGGGAAACCGAGCTCACACTGGGTTGAGCGCTGGCTGATGGCTTATATTGTCTGCGAACAGACCTGGACGACTGCTCCACGCGGCGCTCAGGCTGCGGATAACAGGAAAAACCCTTGAGCACGCTGCGAACGAGCTCCAGTCGCAGTTTGCCCGCTCATTTGTCTGGAAATGAGAGTAATGAACTTTATTCCTCCGCTGCGATACCTCCGCTCAGCTCTAAGTACGTCATTAAGACCAACCTTTGGCAGACGGCAGAGGCTGGAGTTTGCCACCACCAACGCCCCTTGCTCGGAGCTGCGCGCTCAGAGGCTGCCGCGGCGCTCGCCGGCAGGCTCAGCGAGAAGCAGCAGCTCAGGCAGGGTAAAGTGAACTTGCAAACAAGCTTTTACCAACTGAGAAGAGCTTCTTGGTAAAACTCCTGATGTGCTCATTTCTTCACTGCCTTTTTTTCCAGGGAGACTATGGATTGCTGGAAGGGAGCCGAAGGTCGCAGCTGGATTTATCCTACGCTGATCATCTGTGCCAATGGATTTTTCTCCACGATGAGGCCATCGGAATCTTTTCTCACCCCTTATCTAACCGGGCCAGACAAAAACCTAACGATTGAAGAGGTACGTAGCCATTCTCTTAGGTCATAATTACAATGCTTGAAGCACTAAGTCTTACAGCAATAACTGAGGGGGAGATAAAGTGTTCAACAGCAGATATTTTGTCTAGAGACTCATATTTAAGACACTTCTGGAAAAGAGTGAGGGGTCATCTCTCAAAAATTTACCGAGGACTTTGAAACCACTTTGGTGGTTAAGAAATTGGTATTTTCAGCAAAATCAGGTCAGCTAGGGCATCTCTCCACCTGGAACCCCAGAGGAGGGGCAACGCTGAGATTGATTTACACTTACCGTGGAACCGATGACCCTGGCAGTGACAGCGATTACGAGGCATCACCAAACCAAGCGGGACTGGCATCGTCACCTCTGCCTCTCCAGGAGCACCTTCACTGCCTCCTAATTTAAGGCAGATTGAGTCTGCACAATTCAATGTTTCCTGTCACACAACTACGTTCCTTCAATACCACCATCAAAAAAGCTTAAAAACCAACATTTTAAATAAATTTTTTTAAAAATACTTCTATTCTATTGTAGGTTACCAGTCAGATTTTCCCAGTTTGGACATACTCTTACCTTGCACTCCTCATCCCGGTCTTCCTGGTGACAGACTACGTGCGCTACAAGCCCGTCCTCCTGCTCCAGGGCATCAGCTTCATCATCACCTGGCTCCTGCTCCTCTTCGCACACGGAGTCATGGCCATGCAGGTGGTGGAGTTCTTCTATGGGATGGTGACAGCCACCGAGGTCGCCTACTACGCCTACATCTACAGCGTCGTCAGCACCGACCACTACCAGAGAGTGACCAGCTACTGCCGAAGCGTCACTCTCGCTGCTGCCACCGTTGCTGCCGTGCTGGGACAGCTCCTGGTCTCCTTCGCAGATGTATCCTACTTCCACCTGAACGCCATGACTTTGGCTTCTGTCTCCCTGGCATTCCTGTGTTCCTTTTTCCTCCCAATGCCCCAAAAGAGCATGTTCTTCCACAGGAAGGATGTCTCGGGACCCCTCCCAGGGCCAGATAAAGCACTGGCTATGCTCAGCTCCAACAGGCCGTCGAGCTGCCAGGAGGACAAGAGCTCCGCAGTGCCTGTGGACAGGGGACCAGCACCGGAGCAGCTGGCTGTGACGGCCGAACCCCACAACCACGTGCTCGGGGTCCTGCTGCAGCTGAGCCGGGACCTGAGGGATTGCTACAGCTCCAGGAAACTTCTGTACTGGTCCCTGTGGTGGGCCCTGGCCACTGCTGGCTTTAACCAGGTTGTGAACTACATCCAAGTGCTGTGGGACTCCAGAGCCCCCTCCCACAGCTCGGCAGTGTACAACGGAGCTGTGGAAGCAATAGCAACTTTTTTAGGTAAGAAAAAAGTCATTAGCAGCTACTTCTAACCCATCCCATGCTGATGGCGTTCTTCTATGCCTCTGGTGCCTCTGTGTTTATCTCCTGTGAGGACTAAGACCAACAGCCACCAATATAAAACACCCAAACAAACAGCGTGCAAAGCAAAGCATGTTCCACGCTGTACAACTTTATCAGCGGGGACTTAGAAAATAATCTTTAAAAATATACAGATACAAGCTGTTCCTTCCGTTTACAGTTATGCCACAGCTCTAAAAGGATTATCACCTTTCAGAGTGCTAATTTTTGAATTTTTAGGTTCAGCAACATCCATGGCAGTTGGATATGTCAAAGTAAACTGGGATCTTTCTGGAGAACTGGCTTTGGGGATTTTCTCTGCCATGGACGCCGGGTCTCTGTTTCTCATGCACTTTACGGACAACATCTGGGCATGTTACGCTGGTTACCTTGTGTTCAAGGCGTGCTACATGCTCCTCATAACCATAGCCACGTAAGTACGACACAACTGTTCCAACTGAATTATCTAAATCACTGTCAGGTTTTTAAATGTAACGGTTTTACAGGTTTCCCTAGAAATAAGGAATTTTTTTCATTCCAGTTTTTTAAATAGGTCACATATTATTTCTAGCTTATATAAACCCATGCTTTAAATTCTGTATGACCTATGAACCATTACAACAGGTTACTCCGAGTCAGAAACAAACTTATTCTGCATTTATCTGGTCAATGATCTAGCCACAAGAATTCTCTTAACAATCAAATGAACATGCACAGGTCTTTATTTAGCAAAAAAATCCAAATAAGAGAAGCAGAATGCACAGAAGTTCCAAAGCCAGAAAAACAAGGGATTTCTAACAAAATCAAGCTGTTACTGATTAAGAGCCAAGCCTGAAGAGCGTTTATACTTTGAGGAATCCACAGTGCACACTAAACTGTTCCCAAACCCCTCCTGTGAGTAAGCTCCAACACCCTCACTCTCCACAGCTGAGCTCACCTGCAGGTCCACTTCCAGGTTCCAGATTGCCGTCACTCTGAGCATGGAGCGCTACGCTCTGATGTTTGGCTTCAACAACTTCATTGCACTGGTGATTCAGACCATCCTAACTCTCCTTGTGGTAGACTCAGGAGGCCTGGAACTGGACATCAGCACCCAGGTAAGCTACGTGACCCATGCTCCTCTTGCTCCCCCAAGAGGGTTCACTCCTCCAGGATCAGCCTGCAGAGGACACCAGGGGACGTCCTGGCCTGGGACAGTTACTGGCATGAAAAGACACGTTCATTTACAGTGAGCTGGCAGTTGCTACCACAACCTACTTCTCCAGCCCTGACAATTTTACATTTCTGCAATGACTTTAAGAATGCTTTCATAGAGCCGCAGGGAAAGACCACCACTTATTATTCAGGGTGTTGCTTTTTCATTTAAAGTCTTACTGTTCCTAAGTTTGTCAAAACACCCCAAAGAGAATCAGGAAGCAAGCTCTAGGTCTACTGCTAGGGCAATTCTAACTGACATATTTCACTGGATGCACCTCTAAGGTGCTGTAATCCTGAAATTTAATGAATCTCATGATTCCCACTAAATTTCTAAATTTAAACTTACATACTGAAGGAGGTCCAAGTCTATAGCTTCCATCTTTTCAGAGAGGAGCCGGAGAGCGCAGGGCAGCTGTTCTGTCTTTCTACCGAGGTGGGGAGGAGACTAATGTATTCTCTCCCCTTCCTCTTGCAACCATCGGCTTCCTACAGGATAAAGTCAAGCAGCCAGACGTCTTGAATCCTTCCAAGATGGGACCACTTAGGTGACAGGGAAGGGAAGGTGACAGCAGGGGACACCCCTTAGGTTATTAGCTAACAGCAAAAGCAGTTTTTGACTCTTCCTCCTCCTTCCCCACCTCCATTCCACAGTTCCTCGTTTATGGCAGCTACTTCACAATCATCGCTGGAATTTTCCTGATCAGAAGCACAATCACCATTATCTCCATCAAATGCAGAACAACTGGCGGGGCTGGTGAAAGCACTGCTCAGTAACAACGGGGACAAAAGCAACGGCCGCGAGCAGCGGCGCAGAGGCTGCGTCAGCTGAACGACGAGTGAGGAGAAACATCACCCCCAACCAAGTGCGACTGGTCCGTGTGAACCAGGCTGCCGACAAGCCTGCAGCACAACGAGCTTTGTCAACAGCACGACGTGGTTTTGCCCATTTCCTTCACCCGCAGTTTAACACCAAACGATCCTCAGGCAACCCTCTACTGCAACTCAAATGTAGTTACATGGCACCAACACATGAACACTCAACCAGAACACCAAGCAAGTAACATACAGAGGCCGGAGCCTCAGAACAGAAGAATTTGCAGAACACAACCTTCGAGCTTTCACCGCGTGTTTCAATCCAAGGCAATTTAGTCACAGACACAAGATCATCAAACATTCCCAGGGGACCTAAAGCAGCAGTTGCCCCATAGCAGCACAATGACCTGATGGAAAACATCCTGCAGAAGCCTTTGGAAAACATAAGGCCTTTTCAGCTGGTAGTTGTTACGTGCATTTTTAAAGCAGGTTAGCAAATAGCAATAAACCTGTTCTTTCCCAAAGACGCTCCATCTGTACAGCCCAAGGTGGATCCCACAACGCTGCAGAGCACAGCCCCAGCCCAACACTTAATTTACACCCGTTCAGGTGAGGAGAGCACAGGACTGCTCCTTCACGCGAGGCCGCTCCTCTCATTGGCAAGACATGAGGCTGGTTCGGTCCAGTTCCCTGCAACAAGGACACCTACATGCTGCACCAGCCCTTCCAAGACCTCACAGTTCCCCACCCTGTCACCGTGCCAAAACGGGCACGGGTCAGCCCAGGGAAGAGCTGCAGCTATTCACACCATGCCAAAAAACTGTGGTGAGAGCCATGCCATCACCAACACCCTGGAAACCCTCACCGGCTGGGGATTTCTTTAGGGAATTCCCCAGAGAACTTTGGGAATTCAACTCTCCACCATTCTGCCTGGCAGTCCATGTCAGAAGGGAACGACAGGCTTCCAGTCTGTTCTAACTTTACACACGCCAACAGGACAGACAGACAGTTGAGGGAGGAATGCTGATAAGCCACCTGTCCCCTGCTTTGCCATCTCCGAAGCTTCAGGAAATAAAGAACAGGTAAGATACAGAGATGACTACCCCCTGCCACAGGCGGGCAATGGACATCAAACACCGAGCACTGGCAGACAAGTGTTTTTTCCAGGGTGAAGTCACTCAGCTCCCCCAGGAACACGCGGATCCAACATTCCAGCTGTCAGCCACAGGGAGACTTCTTGCCCTAGAGAACTTCCACCTTTCTCATATGGACTTCCACATACTTTCCTCAAAAACCAACCTGGTCTCATTTATTCCTGTCACCATTTGATTCTCCAGCTGGTCAGAACCCTTTAAGGGTGCAGTTTATGCACCCACGATACATTTACATTACTTGCACAATTCCAGCCTCACATTGAACCGAAGCCACGTTCTCTCCATGTTTAAAACATCATCACCAGCTACTCCGATGCAGTTACAACTTCCTCGAACCTTCCTATTACAGACTAGACAAGCCAGACTTCCCCCCCCAACCCCGGCCCAGTTCCATTCTTGTATGGCAGGAAACATTCCAGTAAATAAAAATAATTCAGTATTGCACAGGAGATCTCACTAATCTGTATGCATTTTTACTGAAAAGTGTGAATACACCTGTGGTGCCTCACCCTGCTCTTACAGTCCCCATCACCACTGAGTCTTGCTCAGAGCCTGTCCTCAGCTGCTCGTAATTCCATGGTTTTTGCAGCTAACCCTTTCTCAAGGAACCGCTCAGTGCTCCCGTCATGACACAGCTGCTCTGTCACAACAGCCCAAGGTCCCTGAATACTTCCCTGCTCGACAGGCCGCTTCCCCTGGGCTCCGGCCCCGGGACACAAACACATTTGGGGGAGGCAGGAGAAAATGGAAAGCTTCACTCACCTTTAAGCGTGTTGCTTTTGAGAACCCACCTGCGTACGATCCTCACAATACATACATTTTAGCCCAATAAAATGTTATTGCACAGAAATAATGCTACACAATTGACTTTTCTAATATTTATTTTTTTTCACCTGCAAACTGTAGCAAAACATGATCAGCTTTATTATGCAGACAGGTATCCCTCTAACATTAGAGATTTAGGCATGTATAAATAGAAGAGCTCTTAGGAAAGGAAAACGTTTTGAGAAATGAACAAACCTTCAATTTAACTTCGTGACTTCCAATACCAACGGTTAAAGTGATGTTGCTCGTTCATTCCAAGAGATACAACAGCACCTTAAAGTGGCTGATCTATTTCCCCAGTAACATTTTTCACATAACAATGTGTTAAAGTTACAAATACTGATATGCACAAATAGCTATTTTCTAAGAAAAATATGTACAGTACTGCAGCATAATGGATGTGGTATCTGCAATAACTTATTAGCCAATTTCAATATACATGATACCGCTACTTCTCACCTGCCCGCTCACGGGTTCAAGGATGTTACCACAGCCCTCTGTTTTGCACGTTATTACCTGGTGGGGGGTTGGCTTTCGTGGGTTTTGTGTATTTTATGGTTGTTTTTTAATTTTTTTTTTTTTTAAAGGTACACAATGCAGGCTTTTATTTTTACTTCTTAAAGACTTCTTTTGTGTTTAAAGCTAATATCAGTGAAACAAGACAACAGTGCAAGAGGCGCAGAGATGTTATGTGACCACATAAGAGTTCTTTTGGGTAAAGTGTCTATAAGGCTATAAGAAAGGATTGGTGGACGAGCTTCCTGTTGGAAATTGTCCCGTTGGTGCCCCAGCCTGGAGGAAAACGAGAGAGGAAAAATAAGACAAATATTTACCTTTTTTACCATACTGCAAATCATAAGTGCAGGATATGTATTTTTTAAAAATCACCTATTAGGTGATTAGGTGAATATTAGGATATTTGTGTTTTATGTTGCAGCCTTTATCTTTGGTGGCTCTCTGAAGTTACGGCACCGCGAGAGCACAGCTCTGGTCTGAGCAGCCTTACAGAGGCCGTGCAATCGCAATACTGATTTGCATCGCGAGGATTCACATGCTGCCTTCCCGTGTGGGAAGCAAAAATAAAATATCCTCTTTGTGAGTCTCTAAACTGAGTGTTGCAGATGTCTCCTCAGACAGAAAAGTTATTAATATCATGCGACAACTCACTTACCATAAAAGGGTTACTAGATACTCCAACAGCTGCAACTTGTCCAAAAGGAGTTACTACGGGCTTTGCCTGTCCAAACGCAGCAAAACCTGCTCCTTGGAAAGACAAGTGAAAAATATTCGTATCAGGAATGGATCTACAAAGAGTTCTTTGCCACATCCTACATAGAAGGTCAGCAGGACTGAGCCTACTCAAACACGGTCAGGAATACAAGCGTGAAAAAACACGGCCAGGCTTTTTGTTTGTTTTCAACTGTTGGGAGCTAATCAACTTCCAGTTCCTACATATGCGCTTTTTCCGGTGTTATTTTCTCATGTAAATTTAGGAAGAAAGTACTCTGCAGTTTTCTCTTGCCTATGTTCTACAAAATTAAGAGAAAACGTTATAAATGGTTGCAGACACTCCAAAAAAATGGAGACAAACAACCCTTCTTGCCTAAAACCCCTTTCAGCCTGGGAGTACTTAGTTTTTGTATTAGGTTATGGTATGTCATGGTTATGTCATTGCCAAGTCAGAAAGCTCAGCTACAGAGCAGAGGAGGGTTTGGGAGCCCCTCAATATTTTCATCAGGTTCATACAGAAATCAGCCCACAGCCATTACGGCCAGCGTACCGACAGAGCGCGTGCCCCACGCTTCCGATTCAAGCGGGGCGACCGAAGCCAGGCAGACCTACCGTTGGGCTGCTGAGCAAACGCCGTCTGTGGAGGGAACGCTGCCTGGGCTGGGAACGTGGGCTGCTGGAAGTTGCCACTAAAACTAGTAGGAAGACTGTAGGAGGCAGGAGTTCCAAAACCCGCAGGCATGCTCATGGATGCAGTACCAAATGTTGCTGCTGGCAGGCAAAAATAACATCCAATTATTTGTAAGAAATCCCTTTTTTCATGAGACAAAATTACTACAATGCCATGTTAAGAAGAAAACCTCTTAATGCCTCAGTGGCCATACAGAGGTTAGGTTCAACTTCTACAGCCGCTGAACTCATCCAATAGCTTGGATCACCACCAGCTAGGTGCATAACTTACTTCTGCACTTTAAAAGTTTATGGAATCGTTTAAAATTTACTAGATCCAGCACATTCAGATACACGTTCTGAAAAGAAAATGACTTATGTTCTCTACAGTATCATGTGCTTCCCCAAGAGTTTTTCTGGCAAAGTCTGTACACAGCAGAAGCAAGTGCTCTCAGGTGGCACAAGCTGGTTTTCTCCTCCTGAGATACGCATGAAAGGATCTTCCCACCTCAAGCTGCATCACAGGAATTTACAAGTCAAAAAAAAAAAAAGGGATACATGCATCCCCTCTGCTCATCCCATCCTTACTGCCACTTTGAAGGGAATTCTCTCCATGCACATTTGCACACAAAGTTCCTACTGCAAATGCTCTTACTGCTGAGGTACAACTTAGAACAAAAAGCAACCCCAAACTTTTCATCTGATTCTCTGCTCAACAT